>JAJPUD010007198.1:0-12630 GCA_023553655.1 Myrmecobius fasciatus | reverse complement strand
ATTGTATTAGAAATGCTAGCTTTGGCAATAACACAAGAAAAAGAGATTAAAGGAATTAGATTAAGTCATGAGAAAACCAAATTATTACGCTTTGCAGATGATATGATGGTATACTTAGAGAACCTTAGAGAATCAATTAAAAAAAGTATTAGAAATCTACAACTTTAGCAAAGTTGCGGGATACAGAATAAATCCATATAAATCATCAGCATTTTTATACATCACTAATAAAATCCAACAGCAAGAGATACAAAGACATTTTTCATTTAAATCAATTGTCGATAGTATAAAATATTTGGGAACATATCTGTAAAGGAAAAGTCAGGATCTATATGAGCAAAACTACAAAACACTCTCCACACAAATAAAATCAGATCTAAACAACTGAAAAGATATCAAATGCTCTTGGATAGGTCGAGCGAATATAATAGAGATGACAATACTACCTAAACTAATCTATGTATTTAGTGCTATACCAATCAAACTCCCATGAAATTTATTTTACTGTCCTAGAAAAAATAAGAACAAAATCCATCTGGAAAAAAGAAAAGGTCAAGAATTTCAAGGGAATTAATGAAAAAAAATGCAAAAGAAAGTGGCCCAACTTTTGGGATAAAAACTCACTATTTGGCAAAAAACTGCTGGGAAAACTGGAAACTAGAATGGAAGAAATTAGGCATTGACCCACACCTAACATCGTATACCAAGATAAAGTCGAAATGGATTCATGATCTAGACATACAGAATATTATAAACAAATTAGAAGAACGTAGGTTGGTTTACCTCTCAGATCTGTGGGGAAGGAAGGAATTTGTGACAAAAGAAGAACTAGAGATCATCATTAATCACAAAATAAATAATTTTGATTATATCAACTTCAAAAGTTTTTGTACAAACAAAATGAATGCAGACAAGATTAGAAAGGAAGCAATAAACTGAGAAAGCATTTTTATATTCAAAGCTCTGATAAAGGCCTCATTTCTAAAATATATAGAGAATTAAGTCACATAAGAATTCAAGCCATTCTCCAATTGATAAATGGTGAAAGGATATGAGTAGACGATTTTCAGATGAAGAAACTGAAACTATTTCTAGTCATATGAAAAGGTGCTCTGAATCAATATTGATCAGAGAAATGCAAATTAAGACAACTCTGAGATACCTGTCAGATTGGCTAAGATGACAGGAAAAGATAATGATGAATGTTGGAGGGGATGTGGGAAAAGTGGGACACTGATACATTGTTGGTGGAACTGTGAATGGATCCGACCATTCTCGAGAGCATTTTGAACTATGTTCAAAGAGTTATCAAACTGTGCATACTCTCTGACCCAGCAGTTTTCCTACTGGGCCTATATCCCAAAGAGATCTTAAAGGAGAGAAAGGGCCCCACATGTGCAAAAATATTTGTGGCAGCCGTTTTTGTTGTGGCAAAAAACTGGAAACTGAAGGGATGCCCATCAATTGGAGAATGGGTCAATAAATTATGGTATATAAATGTCATGGAATATTATTGTTATGTAAGAAAAGACCAACAAGATGATTTCAGAGAGGCCTAGAGAGACTATATGAACTGATGCTAAGTGAAATGACCAGAACCAGGAGATCATTATACACAGTAACAAGACTATACTATCATCAATTCTAATGGACATGGTTCTCTTCTAGAATGAGATGATTCAAATAATTTCCTGTTGTTCAGTGATAAGAAAGCCATATACATCCAGAGAGAGGCCTGTGGGAACTGAGTGTAGACCACAACATAATATTTTAATGCTTTCTGTGGATGTTTGCTGGCATTTTGTTTTCAGTCTTAAGTTGATTTTTTTTTTGTCTTTCTAGACCTGATTTTTTTTGTGTGCTGCAAGATAACTGTGTAGATATGTATGCATATATTGGATTTATCATATATTTTAACATACTTAGAATATATTAGACTACCTACCACCTAGGGGAGGTGGTGGAGGGAAGGAGGGAAAAATTTGTAACAGAAAGTTTTGCAAAAGGTCAATGTAGAGAAATTACTCATATGTTCTGTCAATAAAACTCTTTAATTTAAAAAAAAAAGAGTGGAAAGAAATGAATGGCATGGCATAAGATATCTCCATGAAATTAAACTGCCCAAAGAATGAAAACAAAATCACAGATATTAATGGAGACAAACTATATGTCATGGAGCCTGAGAAACCAGAGTTTAAATCTTTCCTCTGACACTTAATAGTTTGGTATCCTTGGTAAATAATGAAGATTCATTTGATTTGAAAAATTCTACAAGAATTATCTTGTAAAAAGTGAATTATCTTATAAATAATAGAAAGTTATAATTTCCTGAGTTACTCAAGCCAGTGAAATCAGAAATTCTTTGCATTTTAAAGATGTTTAAATAATCCAACAACTGATTGTGAGAACATCAGTAACTATTGATCCATGTAACTGCTTTTCATTGTTAATAAAATTTTTATAAAAATGATGAATATTTGGAAAGTATCTTTAGTGAAGCTATAACATACTGTGCAAACTTTTGCAAATATCTCTCTAGCAGACTACCTTTTTGCAATTCAGTCTCTCTTTAATTGATCCCTTTTCCCCAGAGATGTAATTTAGCCTAGAAAGAACCCCAAGAATTCCAAGAGTATAGGTGTATTTTACTTTCTAATGGTATGGTTGAAAGCAGAATAAAATTGTTTTTACTTAATTACAAGGAATGTAAATTCACCTGGAAAAAAGGAAATCCTTTAGCACAGTTGATTGAAATTCTGAGATAAAATTGAAGAAAATTGAGATTCTTCAAAACACCAATAATAGACACTTCAAAATGGTGTAAAAATATGGTACAATTAGTCTGATGAGGATTAATGTAATTGTTTAATAAATCCCATTTGGATTCAATTACTATTTTATCTAGGTCTGCTAGTATTATACTTAGTATCAGTAAATCATTCAGTCAGGGAACAAGCAATTACATCAGTTGTTGGAAATATAAAGATGAAAGTAAACAATCCTTGCTCTCCAAGAACTTACAGATGGCATGGTACATATATACATAATTCTGTGAGGAGGGACTTAGCATCTTTGTAAGGGGTTAGGAAGGAGTTCCTCTTGGAAGTAGTGCTTTAACTAAGACTCAAAGGATTCTAGGATTCTAAGACATGGAGATGAGCAGGAAGTGTATTTCCCATATGGAGCACAACCAATGAGAGAGGATCAAGAGCCATTTGGGAGAAACATTAATAAGGTCTGTTTGGCCATAATAAGATAAGTAAATAATGAATGACAATGATAATGAAGGTATTAGGTGTTATATATTATATTGTAATATTAATTATTATACAAAAATTAATTAAACTAATTAATTAAATCATGATATGATATAATAATTACATATATGTATATATAATTATTTTATATGTTGTCTCATTTGATCCTCACAACAACTTGGACAGATAACTATTATTATTTTATAGAGGAAAATACTGAGTCCAGGGCAGCTAGGTGGCGCAGTGGATAGAGCACCAGCCCTGAAGTCAGGAGGATCTGAGTTCAAATCTGGTCTCAGACACTTAACATTCCCTAGCTGTGTGACCCTGGGCAAGTCACTTAACCTCAATTGCCTCAGCAAAAAGCAAAAAAAAAAAAAAAGAAAGAAAATACTGAGTCTAAATGAAGTGACTTGCTCCACACCACATAACTTGCATTGTATAAAAGCAGCATTTGAATTCAAGACTTTCTGACTGCAAATTCAACAAACTATACTGGGCAACCTAGTTACCTATAAGAATGATATGTAATAAGTCTAGAAATGTAGACTGAGCACAAATTATGAAGGTCTTCATTCCAAATGCAGGACCTTATATTTGACACATGTGACAGTGGCAAGATCTGAGTCCAAATCTTACTATAGAACTTTCTGTGTTTCAGTTACTTCATCTATAAAATAAAGAGATGAAGCTTGCTTCAGTAGCCTACCAGACACCTTGTCTATCATTTTTTGATCTTTAAGTAGGAATGGCTGAATTATATTGAGTAATGAAATGATATGGTCACATATGTTCTTTGGGAAAATTACTTTGGGAGCCATGTAAAGGATAGGCTGAAGTGAAGAGAGATTTAATGCAAGGAGACAAATTAGATTGTTATTATAATAAATTGTTATTATACAGTCCAAGAAAAAAATTGATAAGGATCTGAACAAGTTATATATAGAAGAAAATGATAAGATGTGGAAACTGGTTGAACATGTGGGATGAGTGACAAAGAAGATTTGAGAATAATACAAAAGTTGTAGACTTGAAGAAGAATTCTAGTCTCAATAGAAATAAAGAATTTGGAAGAGGTATATATTTTTGGGGAAAGAGAATTAGATTTATTTTGAACATGTTCATTTTGAGATGCTTACAGAACAAAAGGCATTTATGGTTTTTAAAATAGCATTTTATTTTTCCAAATATATGCAAAGATAGCTCTCAACATTCACTTTTGCAAAACCTTGTGTTCAGAATTTCTCTCTCTATATATCGTCTTCCTTCTTACCTCTCCCCCAAATAACAAGCAAACAAATATAAGTTAAATGTGAGATTCTTCTAAACATATTTCCATATCATCATGTTATGCAAAAAAATCAGATCAAAAATGGGAAAAACACAAAAAAGGAAAAACAACAAGCAAACAAAAACAAAAAGATAAAAATACTTTAATTTGATCCATGTTCAGTCTCCATACTTCTTTCTCTGGATGTGGATGGCACTTTCTATCATAAGTCTATTGGAACTGACTTGAATAACCTTATTGTTAAAAAGAGCCAAGTCATCACAGTTGATCTCATAGGCATTTGTTGACAAAAGACTGAGGCTGAAGATAGAAGGAGCTAGAGATAAGAAGCTGGACAGAAGCTAAATCATCATCCTAAAGATGACTATTAAAGCTATGGGAACTCATAACATTTCTGAGAGCATATAAACAGCTCTAAGGTATGTATTGGACAAATAGGAAAGACATATTCACATAGGTTATTAAATTGTATTAGGGGTAACATGGGATATTAGGGGTAATATGGCTAACCTTTGTCCAAGGAAGACCTATATTCCTAATTAGAAGGGATCAGAAAGGCCCTGATTAGGCACTTGCTCCTTCCCTTTTCTGTTTCCAAAAAGTGTGTTGGGATAGATGGAGAGATAGAGATATGGATGTAGAATACATAATTATCTATCTATAATACATTATATTTGTATATACATGTGTCTAAACATTGTTGGTTGGCAGGTACAATGGGACTAGAATAAAAGGAGCTTTCCTGCTTGTTTTTAAATGTCAGAGTAATCTTAACCTTACCCTTGTTAACATAACTCCTTCCCATCAAATGCTTTTTACCCAAAAGCCCATCACGTAACATATCAAAAATTCATTTATTTAAGCAGACAACAGAAAGGGAACTTACATATGTGTGTGTATGTATATACATATATGCACACATACAGATATGTGAATGTATTGTCCAGGGGGAAATAAGACAAAATTACTGTTTAAACCAAAAGAGAGGTTCTGATTTTACCTAAGGAAAAAGCCTTCAAAGTAGCTAGAGAGGCAAATGGGAAATCAAGGACAAATTGAAGAGGTAACTTTTCTTAAATATCTTCAATTTCCATAGTCTTTCTGTCTCTCTCTCTGTTTCTCCCAAAGAGTCGCTGGAACTTCTCTGCCCTCACGTAAGTAAGTATATACTGTTAGATTGTCCTCTTTTTACCAATTTGAAATTACCTCTCCTATATATGTAGTCAAATCCAAAGCCCCCTACACTTAGTTGGAAATCCCATTAATAGAGAGAAGTGTGTGTACAGTGCTTTCACTGGTGAGTAGAAGTTTAGGCCCTACTGATTGACTAGTTCTTATGTCCTAAGTAACTTGATTTCTTTTTTAAACTAACGATCTCATGCTCTGGTATCAGGCAGAGCTCTGTTTTGGATATCCTATACAATCACATCTATGACAAAGTGAAAAGACTGGAGTCAGATCTGAGTTTAAATTCTGGCTCTATGACCTGTGGTACTTTGGGCTACTCATTACATCACATTGTGCCTTAGCTTTCTTATCTGTTAAATGAGGGGTTTGGACTATGTATGGCATGTCTAATTCAGGTCTCTTCCAATTCTAAATCCTATGTACTTTAATTTTATTTATTTTAAAAAATTATTAGTATTTATTTTCCAAATACATGCAAAAATAGTTTGCAACATTTACCTTTGCAAAATCTTTTGTTCCATATTTTTTTCCCTCTCTTTCCCCACCTCCCTCCTCTCCTAGACAGAATCTGATAAAGATAAAACATGTGCAATTTTTCTAAATCTATTTCCACATTTATCATGCTGCACAAAAAAATCAGATCAGAAAGGAAAAAATGAGAAAGAAAAAAATTCAAGCAAACAACAAAAAAGGTGAAAATACTATGTTGTGATCCACAATTAGTTCCCACAGTCTTCTTTCTGAATGCTGTTGGCTCTCCCCATCTCAAGTCTATTGGAATTGCCTTGAATCACCCCATTGTTGAAAAGATTCAATTCCACCACAGTTGATTATCAAATAATCTTGTTTTTGCTATGTGCAATTGAACCTTAATTTTAAAGAGTTAAGAATACAAATCAAACAAATCATTTTCAAATATTGACTGTGGGAAGCTATCCAGCACCTGCAAATAGTATTCTTTCCAAGCTGATATGCCCCAGTACCCCTCAGATTTATGGAGTTCACTTTGGTTCTAGATTCTCTGTTTGGCCACAAGAAAGAAAGGGACTTTATGTCAGTAGGGGAGGGGAGTAGAGATAGTGATGCCAAAACTAATTATAAATATTTAACTCTATTGTATACCATATGCTGATTTTCTTTTTATAGAAGAAGCTGAAGGCACTTATAAACAATTTCTTGCCCCCAAATTCTGTGATTAGAGTAGTTGATTAGTATCATTATTAACATAAATGGATTTTTTATACATAAATATGAATTTTTCTATAGTACTTTAAGGAACATAAAGTTTTTTTCTATACAATAAACTTATGACATAGAGAAAGAATTACTCTATCCATTTTACAGATGAGGAAACAGAGTTTCAGAGAATTGAAAAGACTTCTCCCAAAGTTACTTATGTTGTGAAGGTTAAAATTCCAAGGTTAGAATTTTCCTTCAGAAGCACCAGTTTTATTTAAAATATGAAATTCACAATTTGTAAGAAGACAGAAAGAGTTGTGAGGTAGAAAAATTATGCATATTTTTATATGTACTTATGAAGTACCAACAGAAAGATGTCAGGAAGGAACCCACATACACAGAATAAGCATGATACTCTTATATAAGATGAGAAGTAATTTAGTGTCATTTTTTTTACCAATTGGAAATACCCCTCTGAATTGAAATAAACGAAAAGAGAGTCACATGTCAAATATATTGGGAAATGGGGGTTATTTTGTTTGTTTTGTTTTATATTTTACTCATTAGTTACTTCATTGACAGGAATTACATTTTTAACATTGAAGTAAAATCCAAAATAAACCATGTTGAAAATTCCATGCTGTCCTAAAGTTGCTGTGAGTCTTTTGTAGAGTCCTTGGAGTCCCAGACCTTTTATTTTAATGATGTGCCTTGCATAAGTCAGAGTGGATGGTTGCGCTAGTGGCAAGGAAACAAAACAAAGAGTGTTCTTTGAAGCTATGAAGAAGGGAAAATTATCTCCTTATTTTCTTTTTAAGTTGAAGGCATTAAGATTTTTCAACCATGTATTGTCATTGTTAATAACCAAATTAAATAAAAGGTCTAGTAAAATCAACAAGGCTATATTTATAAGAAACTTTCTGGAAAACTTTGTTAGAAAAGAAAGGAAAATCATCTCAAAAAATTACAGGACCTAACAGCATCTAATAACTTCTATCACCTTTAATAAGTAAACAAATAGAGTCAACTCAAGTTTATCCTTACTAATGGAGGGAGTGGCAAAGTGGATAATCTGAAGCAGTGGATAAGGCTTAAGACATTTATATTTGATTATTGAGTGTATTATGTATCTTGCTTCTAATTATGTTTCCTTAAGGGTAATACCAAAAGTATTTCATATTTCCTAATATGTTTCTCTAGATTAGGGGTGAGGAATGTCTAATTGTATAAGGCCTGCAAAATTATTTGCTAAGGGAACCACAGGCAATGATGAGCTGAAAACTAAGCACAACAATCTCCCACTGCTTGAATTCTCTAAGTTAATTTTGTATGGCTCACAAAAAATGTTTTAAATATCTAAATGACATTTGGCAGAAAAAAAGTTCTTTACCCTTGCTCTAGATGGGAAGGTGAGTCCTAGATTAAAAATTAGTCATAGATGTTTGTTGGAAAAGAATGATACTTAAGAGTATCTCTTGCTGCAGGAGTTACTTCTAGTGTGCTGTAACAATTCCACTAGCCACAGATTATTCTCTGATTCAATAGCTTTGAGATGTTGAAACCTGTGTGGAGCTTGTATTTTAGCTACCTCAGACATTTACCAGTTCCCTTTCATTAATACAAAGGTTTGCTTAGTGTTCATTTGACTGTTTTTAAATGATGGAGAAGGAACGCCTATGTTTTTACATAGCAATAAACATAGGTGAAAAGGGTCCAAAATTTGAATTTTTTGTGAACTGACCGGAAGCATGAAAAGCAGGGCCTCATGATGCAAACAATGGCATTTGTTTGATCCTTTCATCTGAAGCAGGAATCATTAGAGAAAGTCATGAAAATATTAGGAGTTTTTGAGATTAAAGCTTTTTCTTGTTAGTAAATGTGCAAATTAAACCAAATCACCAGAATAAACTGAACAATTATATAGTTCTTTTAAATATCTTACATTCACGGTCATCTAATTAACATGATGTAAGGGAACTAGTCTGTATGGTAAATCCTACAGTTCCGGTTAATGTATTTAATAAATTCATAAATCATATAAAAATTCTCAATTATACCTTCATTTAGATAAATTAGCTAGATTCACTTGGACAAATATTATTAAATTTAAGGAAATCTTTTCTTTTTTATAAATCATTTAAGACCAAATATGCTGTCTTAAATCAATAAATAATATCCTGCAATTGGGAGAGTTAAAAAAATACAAAAACAAATATTATGAGGTTTAGAGTTAATTTTCAGTTCCACAAATGGGACTTTTTTTTTTTTACCATGTGCATTGCAATAATTGAATAATAGCACAAATTATTTGTTTTTATTTTAAAAATAGTCCCATAACAAACTGACTAGAAGTTCATATCTTCAGGGAAAATCCTTATGTTCTCAAGCAGCATAAACTTCCCACTGCTGACTCCTAAGATCAAGGCCAAAGGGGGAAAAGTGAGAAGAGTGCAGTTGTCCTATGGAGAAGTGGTACAGACCAGAAGGAAAGTTAGTCATAGAATCCCTCTTTCCAATACAAACATCTTCATGAATCCTCCTTATTTTGCAATCAGCAGAATGTAAAGTGTACAAAAATCTTAGAATCTAACCTAGCAACATTAAGAAGACTTCTACCTCTGATTGGTCTAAAGATTCTCTTGGATCAGAATGTTCATGGTTCTGATATTAAACAAATATTCAAGAAGTATTCATGAAATACTCATCTTGAGCTATTACTATGTTGCATTTTGCAGTGAATTCAAAGTATTTTGCAAGTAGCTCCTATTATAAAGGGGTTAATGATAGTTATACTAAAAAGAAACTTCTAGATTTCAACAGAAGGCACCAAATGACAATCAAAAGTTGGAAAAGATTTGTGTGAGAGGCAGAGAAGCACATAGTAGGCATTCAGTAAATTCTTGTTGAATGAATGAATTAGAAAATGAGTTGTAGTTTATATTTTTTTCTGAGGCAATTGGGATTAAGTGACTTGCCCAGGGTCACACAGCCAGAGAGTGTGAAGTGTTAAGTGTCTGAGATAAGATTAGAACTCAGGTCCTCCTGACTTCAGGACTGATGCTCTATCCACTGCACCAACTAACTGCCCCATTTGTTTTGTTTTTAATCCTGCTTTATTGAGGTATTCCTTTGTCCTTGGACACTTGAACTGATCAAAATCTTTCACATTTAAATTCCTTTGAGATTCAGTCATGTTTAACCCCTGTAGTTAGAGATATTTTCTTCATGTATAGGAGCTTTTCAGGAGGTACCATCCTTTTTGTACCTCTTTGTGTGGAAGGTGTATTTAATTCATTTTTTCCCCTTCTCTTTTCTCCCAGGTAACAGTTTTTATGATCAGCTCCACTTCACTATTCTTTCAGTTATAAACTCATACATAATGTGTGTGATGATCAAAACCTTGTAATAAAAATGAAGTTGGATTCAAGTCACTAAACTGTTTAGGATTATGAGAAGGTAGTGATAAAGCCAGGATATATTAGATGCAAGGACTAGAATTCAGAATTTCCTGATTCTAAGTTACCGTCCACTGGGTTATTTGCCCTTTATATATAATATTTCTGTGGTACAACTATATACTCAGTCACTTCAGAGCTTTGGCAAAGAAGAAAATTCAAAGGAATTCTCATAAATTGTTCTAACTTAAAGTGTAAAAATTTGTCTTTGTTTTGTTCTTGGATATGGAATCATCTACACAAAAGCACATATTTAATTTTCTAATTTCTAATAATTTGCCTTTCTAGGCAAAATATGACTTTCACTGGGATAGGAAAATCTAGACCCATTTTTACTAGTTCTCTGTCAACATAGGGAATTTTACTGAACTTATTTGATTATTGAGCTTCCATTTCAAAACAAAAGATTGACTGATGAACATCATCAACTAAAAGATTCCAATAATATCCAACTGAACAAACCATTCCTGAGTAGATGGAGCTTAATTTTCTTTCAGTATTTTTGTTTTGCTATAATTTTCATATTTAGTTGCTAGTTTTTGGTCAGGTTTCATTCTAACTCCCTCATGTGTACCTTAAGAGGAAATATGTGCATAAAAGTGAAAACAAATGAATCAGGACCAGGCTAATAGTAGAATACAATCTTCAATATATTGAGATATGTGAAAATTATTAACATTTTAAAGGCTTTCAAAGCCTTGGCAAAAATGATTTTAGCATTACTAATTACAATAATGTAACAATGACCAGAACTCTTTGTGTTGAGAATAAGGTATGACAATTTTTAACCTGGCAGTTAATACACAATTAATTAAAGCAACAAGTTAAGATGTATAACTGAATTAATGGCTGCCATTTATACAGGAGCTCAAAGAGAAAACTTTTGGGTTTTTTTTTTTTTAAGGCTTTAAGTGGTGCAATCTAACACACAAGAATGTTTGGCTGAACAGTGCTCTCTAACACCACGCTGGGGCACTGATTTGTTACAGACTGAGAGAACAGTCTAACTAATAAATCACTAAGACAATTTATGGTGACTTGCTGTATTTTTTCTGGACTCCTTCCATTCAAATGGTGACCATGTCTGGCTCAGTTTAACATATGAGCTCACAAAAAGTGTTAGGCTTGCGGGCATTGTTCTTTAGGTAAATAACCATCCAAGTGTGGCCAACAAGGAGAAGCTAGATGATGTACCAGTTCTAAGATTAAATGCCAGTGACTTTCTTTCTATTAGAAGAACCCCATTGGCTTTTGCAACAACATGCAATGTATTGCATTAGATTTAATGTAACAAAAAGAAAACCAAACATATGAGATCTTTACACAACAGACTGAATGTCCATACAGAGGCTTTAAAAAATGCTCTATTATTTAAATAAGAGAGAAATGAAAAAGGAGAGGAGAGAGAGATAAGAAGAACAAGATAAGAGAGAAGAGAGGAGGGAGAAAAGGAGAGGAAAGAAGAGGAAGAAAAGACACAATTGATTCTGGTAGGTTGGAAAATTCTCTTGCTTCTCAGCAGAAAGAAGGTTATTAGTACTTTTCTTTAGTTGCGTGAATAAAAATTTGAAAAAGTACAACTATTTCTTACTTTTGAAAACAAAATGAAAATGAAGGTAGAGGAAATGAGCAAAGACATTCTACCTTTTTATATTTCCTTTGCTTAGATTTTCATAATCTATCAATTTTATTATGTGAAATAATATTAAAAACAGAAATGACGTTATTAAAAGTAACTCTATTTGACCATGTATAAGAAAATTTCAAACTGACTCATTAGATTCAATTCAAACTTCTTTTCTGTTGGGAGAAAAAATTTTTATAAACAACTTCTAAACACAGGTACTTAATGGTATTTAAACATATCATGCAAACCTTGATGACTAAATATAGACATGGGTCTAGCATGTAGGCTAGATGCTTTCCCAAGTATGTACCTACTATCACTATGCCTCTATTTTTTTTTTATTAAAGCTTTTTATTTGTATAACATATGTATGGGTAGTTCCCCAGCACTGATCTTTACAAAGCTCTCCATTACAACTTTTACCCCCAGTCCCCTCCCCTCCCCTAGATGGCAGGAAGTCCACTACATGTCAATAATGTTGAAATACTTGACAAGTTGTGCAAGAAAAATCCTATCTACAAGAAAAAAAAGAAAATAAGAGAAAGGCAACACAATGCAAGCAAACATCAATAGAGATCACAAATATGTTACGTTGTGGTCCATATTTCATATCCCTCTCTCTGGGTGTATATG
>JAJPUD010007197.1:52224-112595 GCA_023553655.1 Myrmecobius fasciatus | reverse complement strand
CCCTATTTTTTCGAATAGTTTATATAATATTGGAGTTAATTGTTCTTTAAATGTTTGGTAGAATTCACATGTCAATCCATCTGTTCCTGGGGATTTTTTCTTAGGGAGTTGATTAATCACTTGTTCTATTTCTTTTTCTGAAATTGGACTATTTAAGTAATTTATTTCCTCTTCTGTTAATCTGGGCAATCTTTATTTTTGTAGATATTCCTCCATTTCACTTAGGTTATCAAATTTATTGGCATACAGTTGGGCAAAGTAACTCCTGATTATTGCTCTAATTTCCTCTTCATTGGTGGAAAGTTCTCCCTTTTCATTTTTGAGACTAACAATTTGATTTTCCTCTTTCCTTTTTCTAATTAAATTAACTAGAGCTTTATCTATTTTGTTGGTTTTTTCATAAAACCAACTTTTAGTTTTATTTATTAATTCAATAGTTTTTTTTACTTTCAATTTTACTAATCTCTCCTTTTATTTTTAGGATTTCAAGTTTGGTATTTGATTGGGGGTTTTTAATTTGTTCTTTCTCTAGCTTTTTTAGTTGCAAGCCCAATTCATTGATTTTCTCTTTATTTTATGCAAATAAGCATCTAGAGATATAAAATACAGCTTTGGCTGTATCCCACAAATTTTGGTATGTTGTCTCATTATTGTCATTCTCTTGGATGAAATTAGTAATTGTGTCTGTAATTTGCTGTTTCACCCATTCATTCTTTAGGATGAAATTATTTAGTTTCCAATTGGTTTTTGGTCTATTTTCCCCTGGCCTTATATTGCATGTCATTTTTATTCCATCATGATCTGAAAAAAATACATTTATTATTTCTGCCTTCCTGCATTTGATTTTGAGGTTTTTGTGTCCTAACACATGGTCTATTTTTGTATAAGTTCCATGGACTGCTGAGAAAAAAGTAAACCCCTTTCTGTCTCCATTTAATTTCCTCCAAAGATCTATCATACCTAACTTTTCTAACATTTTGTTTACCTCCTTAGCTTCTTTCTTATTTTGTGGTTTGATTTATCAAGTTCTGAGAGAGGGAGGTTGAGATCCCCCACTATTATAGTTTTGCTGTCTGTTTCTTCTTGCATCTCTCTGAACTTTTCCTCTAGGAATTTCCATGCTATACCAGTTGGTGCATATATGTTTAGTATTGATATTGCTTCATCATCTATGGTACCCTTTAGGAAGATATAATTTCCTTCTTTGTCTCTTTTAATTAAGTCTATCTTTGCTTTTACTTGGTCTGAGATCAGGATTGCTACCCCTGCTTTTTTTTGTTCACCTGAAGCATAATAGATTCTGCTCCAGCCTTTTACCTTCACCCTGCATGTATCTCTGTGTTTTAGATGTGTTTCTTGTAGACAACATATTGTAGGATTCTGGTTTTTAATCCAGTCTGCTATCTGCTTCTGCTTTAAGGGAGAGTTCATTCCATTCACATTTACAGTTAAAATAACTAATTCTGTATTTCCTGCCATCTTATTTACCCTAGCTTATGCTTTTCTCTTTCTTATCCCCTTTCCCTCCTTCCTACTATTTTGCTTTGGATAACCACTTCCCTCAAACAATCCTCCCCCTTTAGAGCCCCACTCACCACTTTTTTTCCCCCTTTCCCTCCTGTTTCCTTATAAGTATATCTATTATTCCCTCTGAGCCAAATCTGATGAGATGGAGATTAACCCAATTCTCATTCCCCTCCCTTTTTTCCCCTCAATCATTATAGGTTTTCTTTGCCTCTACATGTGATGTAATTTCCCTTATTTTACCTCCTTTTTCTCTTCTTCCAGTGTTATCCCTTTTCTACCTCTAATTTCTTTTTCAGTTTATCATATCATAATAATCATAAAATCACAATAATCATATACTAATAATCATAAAATCACAGTAATCGTATCATAATCATAATGTAATAATAGATTCATAAAAATCAACCCTCATTCTATAAGTATCTATAACATATATATGGTTCTTAAGAGTTTTTTTTCCCTTGTTACCTTTTTATGTTTCTCTTGTGTTCTGTGTTTGTAGATCAAATTTTTTGTTCTGTTCTGGTCTTTTCAGGAGAAATAGGTGAAATTCTCCTATATCATTGAATGACCATCTTCTTCCCTGGAAGATAATGCTCATTCTAGCTGGGTAACTTATTCTTGGCTGTAATCCAAGTTCCTTTGCCCTTCGGAATATCTGATTCCAGGCCCTTCGATCCTTCAAAGTAGAAGCTGCTAGGTCCTGTGTGATCCTAATTGTGGCTCCTCAATATTTAAATTGTTTCTTTCTGGCTTCTTGTAATATCTTTTCCTTGGTATGATAGTTCTGGAATTTGGCCACAATATTTCTGGGGAACTTAATTTTTGGGTTTCTTTCAGGAGGTGGTCGGTGGATTGTTTCAAGGAATATTTTGCCTTCTGGATCTAAAATATCAGGGTAGTTTTCTTTTATGATTTCCTGGAAGATAGCGTCTAGGTTCTTTTTTTCATCATGGCTTTCAGGAAGCCCTATAATCCTTAGATTGTCTCTCCTAGATCTATTTTCCAGGTCAATTGTTTTTCCTAGGGGATATTTCATGTTTTTCTCTATCTTTTCCTTTTTTTGTTTTTGTTTGACTGATTCTTGGAGTCTTGTTGAGTCATTCATTTCTATTGTTTGATTCTAATTTTTAATGTCTTATTTTCTTCAGTTACTGTTTTTAGTTCCTTTTGCAATTGACCAATTACATTTTTTTGTTCATTGCATTCTTTTTCCATTTTTTTTCTATTTTATTTTGCAGTGATCTCATTTCATTTCCCCATGTTTCTTCTAACTCTCTTTTAAGATCCTTTATGTAATCTTCAAAGAAAGCCTTGTGACATGGAGACCAGTTTATGTCTCTCTTTGGGGATTTTTCTGGAGTTGCTTTACCTTTAGGGGCCTCAGGATTTGAGTTCTGTTCTTCCCTCTCTCCATAAAAGTTGTCTATGGTGAGAGCTCTTTTTCGTTTTTTATTCATTTTTTTTTTTAAAGGTATGAGGTCTGTTTAAGGCAAAGATGGGACAGCTGCTTTAATTTGCCCTGGGGCAGTTCTGCTGATTGAGTTATTTCAGGTACTGGGCAGTTCTGCTGATTGAATTATGTCAGGTGCTGGGCAGTTCTGCTTTAGTTCACCCTGGGGCAGTTCTGGTGATTGAATTATTTCAGGTACTGGGCAGCTTCACTGATTGAATTATTTCTGGTGCTGATCAGTCCTGTTGATGGATTGATCACCCTAGGGTGTTGTGTAATGGCAGCTAGGTCCGATGCTCATCAGGGGTTCAGTGGTTCACAATCTACCCCCCACAAAAGGCAGACCCCCCCAAACCACCTGCCCACAATCAGAACAGATTGGCCCAAGAGGCCCCCAGAAGACTCCCAGGTGTGTGAAAAGCACAACGCTCCCACTCCTGTTTTGACTCCTGTTCCAGCTCCCTGCTCCAGCTCCCTGCCCCAGTCTCCCTGCGCTGTAGTCTGGGTTCAGCAGACCAGCCCTCTGCCTAATTAAAACTGACCTGTTTTGAGGTTCTTCCAGAGTATCTTCTTCTAGAATCGTGTTGTTCTCCAGATATTGTGGATTTTTTTGCTTCAAAATCAGTCTACAGGCTTCATATGTTGTTGGTTTGAGGGAAGGTTAGAGGAGGTTACAGAGACTCCTGTCTGATCTCCGCCACCATGGCTCCACCCCCAGAAGGAACAACAGAAAGGCCTCATTTTTAAAACATATAGGAAATATACCCAATTTATAAAAAATTAAGCCATCCTCCAATTGATAAATGGTCAAAGGATATGAGCAGACAATTTTCAGATGAAGAAATTAAAATTATCTCTAGTCATATGAAAAGGTGTTCCAAATCACTATTGATCAGAGAAATGCAAATTAAGACAACTCTGAGATACCACTACACACCTCTCAGATTGGCTAAAATTACAGGAAAAGATGATGATGAATGTTGGAGGGGATGTGGGAAAACTGGGACACTGATACATTGTTGGTGGAACTGTGAATGGATCCAAGCATTCTGGAGAGCAATTTGGAACTATACTCAAAGAGTTATCAAACTATGCATACCCTTTGACCTAGCAGTGTTTCTATTGGGCTTATATCCCAAAGAGATCTTAAAAGAAGAAAAGGGCTCCACATGTGCAAGAATGTTTGTGGCAGTCCTTTTTGTAGTGGCTAGAAACTGGAAACTGAATGGATGCCCATCAATTGGAGAATGGCTGAATAAGTTATGGTATATGAATATAATGGAATATTATTGTTCCATAAGAAAGACAAGCAGGATGATTTCAGAGAGGCCTGGAGAGACTTGCATGAGCTGATGCTAAATGAAATGAGCAGAACCACGAGATCATTGTATCAGCAAGATTACACGACGATCAATACTTATGGAAGTGGTTCTTTCCAACAATGAGATGACTGAGACCAGTTTCAATGATCTTGTGGTGAAGAGAGCTATCTACACTCAGAGAGAGGACTATGGGAACTGAGTGTGGTTCACAACATAGCATTTTCATTCTTTTTGTTGTTGTACTTGAATTTTATTTTCTTTCTCATTTTTTTCCTATTTGACTTGTTTTTTCTTTTGTAGTAAGATAATTGTATAAATACAAATACATATATTGGATTTAACATATATTTCCACCATATTTAACATATATTGGATTATTTGCCATCTGGGGGGGGTGGAGAAAGGGGGAGAAAATTGAAACGCAAGGTTTTGCCAGCGTTAATGTTGAAAAATTATCCATGCTTATGTTTTGAAAATTAAAAAAAGCTTTAGTTAAAAAAAAAGAAAGCGGAAAAGCACCATGAATGAAGGAGACACATATGCTCAGTTAAGTTTGTAACTCTAAACTGTGCGTCTTGATGGCCTTGGTCCTTTCAGGAACAATCTATACCACACAGTCCTTTCTCTAGCAATTGATCTTCTGGTCCACAGTGCTCTCCTGCTGTTCAAATCTATTCCTCTTCTGCTTCCAAACTGAGGAAGAAGTGACAAACTTTTTTGAATTATAGCTACCTTTAAGAGAACACTGAGGCATAATGACTGATGGTAGTTCCCTTAAAAAAGGGAACTGCAAAACTCAGGTTAGCAATCTGGACCTTGCAGAGAATCTCTCAGCCAACTCTTTTCTCAACAAGATTCTGTTTTGTCCAATTAATTCTTAGTTATTCAAGTTGTTTTTTTTTCTCAAAGAAAATCATAGCCCTCATAAAGGACATAAAGCTTGTTTTTCCCTTTTAAATCAAGTCAAATGATCAAATGTGATTACATATACCCAGTACTTTGCAAACCTTAAAGAGCTATATAAATGCTAGCTATTATTATCAAACCAGAGAAGGTTGAAGAGAGAAACAAAGTACCTCAGAGAGGTTTCCCCTTTCTTAAGTTGTAAATAGCATTGAAGAGCAAAAGGGTCAAATAGTAGCAGAATTCAGCTCTGTTCCAATCAATGAGTTTCCTAGCAACAATCCAGCCTTTTCTCCATCCAGTTGGCAAAGAAGTCTCTCTCTTCCTATCAGCAAGCTCCCAGCAAAAGTTGAAGCCTTCCTGTCAGCCTATATTCCTACAGACTTACTTACAAATATATTTTTTCATATTTCCAATACCTCATACAGAACTTTTCATCTTTATTTAAGGTAGAACTCAAGACCGTGACCTTTCTGTCAGACATCAGCATAGCAGTCTTTAATCTTCCGTAGTCTCCAAATAATTATTAGATTTTAAACTCTGTAGATATTACCTTTAAACTCTAAAAATAATCATATGCAACCAAATGCAAGTGAGCTACAGCAATTATCATTTTAGTCAATTCTCTGTCTTCAAGCAGGTCCCTTCATCTGAGAATTTTATACTAAAAAAATTATTAATTATGCTAGTACAAGGTATTTTCCCTTTCATATATGAAATATACGAATAGTTAGGTTGCTTTAAAAGACAGAAAAAAATAAAGTTGTTTTGTGAAGAAAAAGAATGAGATCAACTTGTAAAGAAACATTGCCTGTCCCATAAAATTGTAATAAGAGATAGATTGTTAGAAGGACCAGGGTTCAGATCTGAACTCAGGCACTTACTAGCTATGTGACCCTGGACAGTCACATGACCTCTGTTTGCCTTAACTCACTAGAGAAAGAAATGTAAATCACTCTATTGTCTTTGTCAAGAAAACCATAAATGGGATCATGAAGATGTAGAAAGAATTGCTGTGATATTGTACTCAGGGTCATGAAAAGTTGGACACAAGTATGTGCTGTGCCCTAGAAATAAAAAAAAAATATCAAAATATTAAGACGATTATTTACCTCAAGGACCTTGAAGGGGAAACATTCTTCCTCTTCCTCCTCTTCTTCCTCTTCTTCCTCTTCTTCTTTCTCATAATAACTAGAATCATATAGTGTTTTTTTTTCTGTGCTAAGCATTTTTTTTAATAAAGCTTTTTATTTGCAAAACATATGAGTGACTTTTCAACATTGACCTTTACAAAAAAACTTTTTTTTCCCAAGCTTTTCCTTTCCCTCCCCCCTCCCCCCACCCCTAGATGACAGGTAATCTAATACATGCTAGATAGGATAAATTATATGACAAGTACAATACATGTATACATATCTATACAGTTATCTTACTGCACAAGAAACATCAGATCTAGAAAGAGAAGAAGAAAAAAAAGCAACCTAAGAAGGAAAACAGAATGCATGGAAATATTCACAGAAAGCGTTAAAATGCTGTGTTGTGGTTCACTCTCAGTTCCCACAGGCCTCTCTCTGGATGTATATGACTATCTTCATCGCAGAACAACTGGTTTGAATCACATCATTGTTGAAGAGAACCATGCCCATCAAAATTGATCATCGTATAGTCTTGCTGCTGTGTATAATGTTCTCCTGGTTCTGCTGATTTCACTCAGCATCAGTTCATGCAAGTCTCTCCAATTCTCTCTGAAATCCTCCTGTTGGTCATTTCTTACAGAACAATAATATTCCATAACATTCATATACCATAATTTATTCAGCCATTCTCCAATTGATGGGCATCTTTTCAATTTCCAGTTTCTTGCCACTACAAAAAGGGCTGCCACAAACATTTTTGCACATGTGGGTCCCTTTCCCTCCTTAAAAATCTCTTTCGGATGTAGGCCCAGTAGAAACACTGCTGGGTCAAAGGGTATGCACTGTTTGATAACTCTTTGAGCATAGCTCCAAATTGCTCTCCAGAATGGTTGGATCCGTTCACAGTTCCACCAACAATGTATCAGTGTCCCAGTTTTCCCACATCCCCTCCAACAGCTATCATTATCATTTCCTGTCATTTTAGCCAATCTGACAGGTGTGTAGTGGTATCTCAGAGTTGTCTTAATTTGCATTTCTCTGATCAATAGTGACTTGGAGCACCTTTTCATGTGACCGGAAATAGTTTCAATTTCTTCGTCTGAAAATTGTCTGTTCATATCTTTTGACCATTTGTCTATTGGAGAATGGCTTGAATTCTTATATATTTGAGTCAATTCTCTATATATTTTAGAAATGAGGCCTTTATCAGAACCTTTGTATGTAAAAATATTTTCCCAGTTTACTGCTACCCTTCTAATCTTATCTGCATTCATTTTGTTTGTACAAAAACTTTTCAACTTGATATAATCAAACTTATCTATTTTGTGATTAATGATGACCTCTAGTTCTTCTTTGGTCACAAATTCCTTCCCCCTCCACAGGTCTGAGAGGTAAACCATCCTACATTGTAGAATCATATAGTGTTTTAAGGTTTAAAAAGTGCTTTATGTTTTCTCATTTGATTGTCACATCTCTGAGATAGCTGCTACTACCATCTCCATTTTATGAAAGGGGAAATAGTATGACACAGGTTAAATGACTTGTACAAAGTCATGCAACTTATAAGGATTTGTGGCAGGACTTGTCTTTCTGTCTCAAGTTCAGTGTTCTATCCACTCTTTTACCCACTATATAAAAAATAAATACATAAATATGAGATAATTTCATTGAAGGCACTAGCTACTAGGGGACACAGGAAAAGCATAATGTAGAAGGTTAGGTTTTTGCTGACTCTTGAAGGAAACCGATACTGAGCGAGTTGTGGTCACTCAATTGGAACTCAGATTCAGACCTATTTTCAGTGACTCCAGGTCCAGTTCTTTTCACTATATTTGATTACTACTCATATTGTAGCTTTGTGCTAATCTGGAACCCTAAAACTAGCCAATAAATTAGCAAATTATGCTTATTCAATGTCCATCTTCCACTATATTCTCTCCCTTGTAAGAGCCTCTCACCCATCCCTCTTTTGCTTTGTGAAGCTTTTTGGACATCTTAAGCAATTCAACATGTCCCAAGGAAGAAATTGACAATTCTCCAATTCTCTAAAAAGTATATTGGAGGATATTTAAAAATTCTTTGTGAATAACTGAATGATTGAAAATGCACTTATTAAGTGATTACCATATGCAAAGCTTTATGTCAAGCACAAATATAGAAGATATTAATAATTATTGATAACATAACCACACATTTTATATATAATATATAACATTATAGTATATTAAATTAATGTTATATATGACATGAAAAATAATGTCATATTAATTATTATTACTAATATACTGATAATATAGTATAAGACATTTATTTTTGCTTATTTTTAATAGTATTTTCCCCAATTTTATAACAAGACAATTTTAGCACTAATTTCTGCAAAAGTTTGAGTTCCAAAGTTTTCTACCTTCCTCCCTTATATCTTCCTTAAATGATATAAGCTTTATATGTGTGACTATATAAAACATTTTTTCCACATTGATCATAGATGTGAAAGAAGAAATTGATCAAAAGGAAAAAAAACATGAAAAAAATAAAGTGAAAAAAGCATGCTTCAATCTCTGATGCATTCTCAGTCCATCAGGTCTTTATCTGGATGTAGACAGAATTTTCCATTGTGAGTCCTTGGTACTTGTATTAGATTGTTGAAGTCACTCAAACTCTAATGGGGGAGATAATAGCTGCAATTCAGACAGAAAGCTTCCCAATCCTTAGAGTGAAGCAAAGCTGCTTCTTTAATGCAACTTATACTAATAATGAAAATCAATCATTTTTTGATATTGAATTGTTCGACAATGTCAAAGACCTTGGTGGTGAAAACTTTTTTTCTGAGATTTCAGAAACTGGGAAGATGACATCAGATAGTGTCATATGTCTGGTAGAGTCAAGGTGTTGCTGTTCTTGGAGCTCTTGAGTTTATGTGCAAGTTGCTTTGCAGTTGGTAGAATTGGTGGTGGCCAAAAAGGTGGGTTTAATTTCCATACTGATTATTCCCTTCAAAGATGGCTGTGAGCCTGGACTGGAGGCTGGGGTGGTGGTTTAAGGGCTCAACTTCTCCCAAGGTCCTTGGGTCCAGAGCTCTGAGTTATCTCCATTGGGGATTGAGGGGAAATGATAGTTGAGATAGTGATGGTGATTTCACTTGCTTGGCACATGGTTCCACTCTTTCCCCCAGAGTGTCTTGCTAACTCAGCTAGGCTGGCTGACTTGCCTCATAAGTGGCAATTGTTTGCACTTGGTAGGGATGGACAACCTCTTCTCCATAGTTACTGTTCCTCTCAATAACCCTATAGGACTGGATTAGAATCACTGCAAATGTTGTGGGCATCATCATTCTCATCTTAGGTTTAGGGTTTTGGGACATCTCTATCAGAGAGAAGGGGCTAATCAAGACTGTGGTGGCTGATTGGTTTGCCTGGCACATGTCACTACTTGCATCTCACTCAGGGTGTTCTGCTGCTCCAGTCTTTATCTGTCTCTAGTCCCAGTTCTCAATAAAGGCTCAGGTAGTCTCAATATTGCATTATTATGAGTGTCAAACAGTAGATGTCATTGACAACTTGTCAGAATATATTATTTTTATACAATACCTTTTCAGTTGTCTAAAAAAAAAGCTCTTTTGGTCATGCACATATTACAACGGCATATATTCATAGATAAAGGGTGGTATTGAAAACCATTAACTATTTGATTCTAGCTTACCATTCTGTATTTGTTTCCTATCATTTTCTTTCACACACTTTCATCAAACTTGTCTATTTGTTGTTTCATGAAAATGGCATTCTATCTCCTCACTCTTTGTTTTTGCACAGACTGATCTCATTCCTAGAATCTATCTCTCTTCTCCAAAACTTCACTTTCCTTCAAGATTCAACTGAGACTATCAAACTGTGCATACCATTTGACCCAGCAGTGTTTCTACTGGGCCTATATCCCAAAGATATTTTAAAGGAGGTAAAGGGACCCACATGTGCAAAAATGTTTGTGGCAGCCCTTTTTGTAGTAGCAAGAAACTGGAAATTGAAAGGATGCCCATCAATTGGAGAATGGCTGAATAAATTATGGTATATGATGTTATGGAATATTATTGTTCTGTAAGAAATGACCAACAGGTGGATTTCAGAGAGGACTAGAGAGACTTGCATGAACTGATGCTGAGTGAAATCAGCAGAACCAGGAGAACATTATACACAGCAACAAGACTATACGATGATCAATTTTGATGGACATGGTTCTCCTCAACAATGATGTGATTCAAACCAGTTGTTCAGTGATGAAGATAGTCATATACATCCAGAGAGAGGCCTGTGGGAACTGAGTGTGAACCACAACACAGCATTTTAACACTTTCTGTGAATATTTCCATGCATTTTGTTTTCCTTCTTAGGTTGTTTTTTCTTCTTCTCTTTCTAGATCTGATGTTTCTTGTGCAGTAAGATAACTGTATAGATGTGTATACATGTATTTGTCATATAATTTATCCTATTTAGCATGTATTAAATTACCTGTCATCTAGGGGTGGGGGTGGGAGGAAGGAGGAGAAAAGCTTGGGAAAAAAAGTTTTTGGAAAGGTCAATGTAGAAAAATCACTCATATGTTTTGTAAATAAAAAGCTTTATTAAAAAAAAAAGATTCAACTGAGAGGCAATCTTCTTTGAAGACACTGTCTGAATCCCCTTCTATGCTAATTGTCTCCCTCTTAAAATTCTCCTGCATGTATTAATTGTATTAATTTATTGTTAATTATATCTGTATAAAATAAAATCTCCTTGAAGCCAGGGAATGTTTTCCATTTTAAAGGCTTCTTGACTTGAGAGATTCAAACTAGTATAAAGAAAAACACAGAATATAGTCTTCCTCACAATCATTTCATAGAATACTGTCAAAAATTCACTATTAAAGAAAGATACAAGGCTCTTAGTTTACCTTTACATTTTATCTACAAAAACAAGTCTAGATTCTTAAGCAATAAATTTAAAGAACTTTGACTCTTATTTCCCATCTCTTTTCAAAAATTCTTGCAGTAAGAGGCATGAAACTGAAATTAAAATATCTTAGTTTAAGGATTTATTTATGTCTTCCAATAATTAGTAATATTTTATTTGAAAAGACAATGATTCAGACAGTATCCCATCACTAATCTTCTGGTACTTTAAACACAGACCTAGCCACTTAATGACTAAATATTTTGGTAGAGCATAGTGCTATTTTATTAGAACATAGAGTGCAATATACTCCTCGATGGGCAACTAGATGGCACAATAAATAGAACACTAGGCTCGGGATCAGGAAGATTCATCCTCATGAGTTCAAATCTGGTCTTAGACACTTATTACCTACATGACCCTGGGCAAGTCACTTAATCCAATTTACTTCAGTTCCTCAACTGCAAAATGAGCTATAGAAGGAAATGTCAAACCATTCCAGTATCTTTGCCAAGAAAACCCCAAGTGGGATCATAAACAACTTATATGCAGAGTATATTATATGAAATGTCAGGCTGAATGAATCAAAAGCCATAATTAAGATTGCTGTCAGAAATATCAATAATCTCAGTTATGTAGATGGTACCATTCTGATGGCAAAAAAATGAAGAATTAAGAAGTCTCTTGAGAGTTAAAAGGGGAATATAAAAGCTAGCTGGAAGGTTAACATCAAAAAAACCTAACAGCTTGGCAAATAGTTTCATCACTGCCTGAATAGAAGGAGAAGAAATGGAAACAGTATCAGATTTTATATCCTTGGGCTTAAAGATCACTGCAGACAATGACTGTAGCCAGGAAATTAAAAGATGCTTGCACTTTGGAAGGAAAACTATGACAAATCTGGACAGCATACTGAAAAGCAGAGACATTATCACCTTGCCAATGCAGGTCTATATAGTCAAAGCTATGCTTTTTCCAAAAGTGATATATGTCTATGAGATTTAGACTAAAAGAAAAAGTAAACACTACAAAACTAATGCTTTCAAATTGGGCTGCTGGAGAAAATTCAGAGTGCCTTGGACAGCAAAGAGGTCTAATCAGTCAATACTTAAAGAAATTAATTCAGACTATTTATTGGAAGGTCAAATACTGAAGCTGAAATTTAAATACTTTGGCCATATAATTAGAAGACAGGACTCACTGGAAAAAATCCTGATGTTGGGAAAGATTGAAAGCAAAAGGCAAAGGGTTAAAGAGTGCCATGGAAACAATGAACAAAACTTAGGCTTTGAGAATATGTCTTCCAATAATTAGTAATCTTTTATTTGAAAAGTAAATGATCCAGACAGATCCAGATACACAGTATTCCATCACTAATCTTCCAGCACTTAAACACTGACCTAGCCACTTAATTACTAGTGGTGGATAGAATGGTGATCCATGGAGTTATCATGAGTCAGCACAACTGAATAACAACAAATACCCTCCTAGAGGGCAGGGTCTGTCCTTCTTTTGTATGTAATAAGGCATCTAGGAGGCCTGCAGTGGATACTGTGGACACCTAAAGTAAAGAAGACCTGAGTTCACTTTAGATCTTGGCTACTTATGATCTTATACTTATGGACTCAGATACAGATACTATGTAACCCTGTGTGATTAGCTCTGTGATCCTGGATAAATCTTTTAATCTCCGTCTGCTTCAGTTTCTTCATCTGTAAAATGGGGATAGTAAAAACACCAACCTCCCAGAATTGTTGTAAGGGTCAAATGAGATAATATTTATAAAACACTTAGCAAACCTTAAAATGCTACATAAATGCAAATACTTTACTTGTCATTTATGTATCTTATATATACACAGATGTTACTCCTTCTTATATGACTCATACTTACAGGGACTAAACTTTCTTTTTTTGTAAATTTATGTTTTTATTTGCAAAACATATGTATGGGTAATTCTTCAACATTAACCCTTACAAAGCTTTCTGTTACAAATTCCCCCCCCCACTCCCTACCCCTCCCCTAGATGGCAGGATATCCACTACATGTTAATTATGTTAAAATACTTGACAAATCGAATATATGTATACATATTTCCACACTTATTGTTGTGCAAGAAAAATCATATCTACAAGAAAGAAAAATCAGATAAAGGAAACACAATGTAAGCAAACATCAATCAAGAGCATGAAAATGTTATGTTGTGGTCCACATTTCACATCCTTCTCTCTGGGTGTATATAGCTTTCTTCTCTGAACAATTGGAAGTGGTTTGAAACATTTCATTGTTGAAGAGAGCCATGTCCATCAGAATTGATCATCATATAGTCTTGTTGCCTCGTATAATGATCTCCTGGTTCTGCTCATTTAACTCAGCATCAGTTCATGTAAGTCTCTCCAGGCCTCTCTGAAATCGTCCTGCTGGTCATTTCTTACAGAACAATAATATTCCATAATATTCATATACCATAATTTATTCAGCCATTCTCCAGTTGATGGGCATCCATTCAGTTTCCAGTTTCTAGCCACTACAAAAAGGGCTGCCACAAACATTCTGGCACATGTGGGGCCCTTTCCTTCCTTTATGATTTCTTTGGGATATAAGTTCAGTAGAAATGCTGCTGGGTCAAAGGGTATGCACAGTTTGATAACTTTTTGAGCATAGTTCCAAATTGCTCTCCAGAATGGTTGGATCCGTTCACAGGTCCACCAACAATGCATCAGTGTCCCAGCCTTCCCACATCCCCTCCAACATTCGTCATTATCTTTTCCTGTCATTCTAGCCAATCTGACAGGTGTGTAGTGGTACCTCAGGGTTGTCTTAATTTGCATTTCTCCGATCAATAGTGATTTGGAGCACCTTTTCATATGACTACAATTTGACCATTTATCGATTGGAGAATGGCTTGAATTCTTATAAATATGAGACAATTCTCTATATATTTTAGAGATGAGACCTTTATCAGAACCCTTAAATGTAAAGATGATTTACCAATTTATTGCTTCCCTCCTAATCTCGACTGCATTGGTTTTGTTTGTACAAAAACTTTTTAACTTAATATAGTCAAAGTTATCTATCTGGTGTTCAATTAAGAGTTCCAGTTCTTCTTTGGACATAAATTTATTCCATCTCCATAGGTCTGAGAGGTAAACTATACTACATTCCTCTAATTTACTTATAATATCACTCTTTAAATCTAGATCATGAACCCATTTAGAGCTTATCTTGGTATGTGGTGTTAGATGTGGGTCAAGCCCTAATTTCTTCCACACTAGTTTCCAATTTTCCCAGCAGTTTTTGTCAAATAGTGAGTACTAATCCCAGAAGCTGGGGTCTTTGGGTTTATTAAAGACTAAATTGCTATAGTTATTGCCTAGTTTGAGGGACTAAACTTTCAAAAGGCAACATCATATGAGAGGATAGCATTTTATTTTTTCACTGGGTTAAATACCTTTTATACATCTTGCACAAAGTTATCTTATTCTTCTGGTTGTGGTATCTACTTATTCATATAAAATAAATCTATTTTGATTCTGAATAATGTTCCAATAACATCTATATTTGAAGAGGGTAATTTTTTTCTAAAATCTAGCTTCCTTTGATTGAAATAATATTTCTTCCAACTTTGCATGATTTTTTATATTTTATATTGTTTTTATACTGTATTATGCACTGTGGTTGCTGTATAGTATTACCTATTTATATATGTGGTGTGTCTTCACCTTGGTAGTTAAAAGGTAGTTGAATCATTATCTTTGTGCCTCCCCCTCAGTACCTAATAGCAAATTTTGTAGAATCGTTCATTCAGAAAGAAAAGAAGGAAGGAAAGAGGGAAAGAAAGAAGGAAGATGGGAGAGAAGGAAGAGGGGAAGGAGAGAGACAAAGAAGAATAAGTAAATTTGGGTTTATTTATTCATCCAGGTCTAAGTTGTTAGCTTTTTCCCCTTATTTCAAGAGAAAGGTTGTCATAATGAATTTCAAAATAATTCTATTTTAGTAAAGCAAAGAGAAAGCCATTACTAAACTCCACCCCCTACCATATAATGCTACATTTGACCTACATTCAATACAAAGATGCACATAATGTTTCCATGAGCAATAACTTTATCATGTGATTATATGAACTTTATAAGAATAAAACTCTCTAACCATGAGAGACATTAATTGGGGGTGGGGTATTCTGGGATATACAAGAGGACAGAGGGGGCAACTTACATAGCTTTTTTATTCATAGTACAAATGCAGTATATTTTTGGAGGAATTTAGTATTCCCAATTTGACAGAAATGGAAATTGAAAGAGAATTACCTTTGTAATTTGTGTTGAACCAGGCAGGATTTGTCTTGAAATCAAAGAGTGCTAGGATATCCAGCTTATTCATCCTGGAGAAATCACAAAAGAAGATGTTTTTACTATAGTAAAGGCAATTTCTAAGTCATTTAATCACATAGATATATTAATACAGGAGGCTAAAAATCCATTTGCTACAACTCAGTTGTGTAAAATTTCAAGTTTGGGTGTCCTGGATTGAAACTGCAAAGCTCTTTGAATGAATGACTAATCTCACAAACTGTGCTCAAGCTCTTAGCTGTAACTTTGACAGCCTCTTGTATCTGTTAATCAGTTTTATTCTGGCTTGTAAGCTTGGGAGAGATTCTCTACTTGAGCAGAGGGTAAGAATGATTGAAGATGGACAGTCAGCTGGCTGTCACCTGCAGCTTCAAGCCTTGTTCACTTCAGATGTCTGAGAAGGAAACAGTTTTGAAGCTCTTTCACAAGTGTAATGAAGAAGCTGGCCATTGGTCTGCAGAGAGAGGCTACAAATGATCCTGAAAGACTGCAAGACAACAGCATATTTGTGCCTCCTTCTCCTCTGCTGCCCAGCTGGCCACACCTCCTTTCAAGGCCAGGAAGCAGCTGGGACTAGGCCTGAGCACAGGCCCAGTTTGTAGTGGCTTGGCCTCCAACCACACAGAAGAACCTCAGTATCCAACTCATCGAGCCAGACCAAGGGAGAGTCTGTGTATTCATTTGCTTAGGGAGCCCAGAAAGGCCTAATTCAGAGCATGTGAAATGAAATTAATTAGTTCAACCTTCTGAAATTGTATTTAAACCTACGACTAAGGGAATTATACATAGAAATGTAATCATTTAATTAAGTCACTCATTTAATGGCTTCCCAGGTTCTTTTTGGAGTGAAAACTCCAAGTCATCAGTTCTGACTGTGAGACAGAGAACACTGTGACTTTTATGCCTAGAAAATAATAATATCTTATACCCAAATAGTGATTTAATAGTGTATATCCATATAAACATGTATATGTTATACACACATACATATGTCATGTCTGTGAATTATTCAATAGGAAACATACATGTTTGTATGTATGTATCATAGGCTGTGGAAAGTATTATAATGGAAGAAAAAAATACAGCTTTAGAGGTTTAAGAACCAGTGTTCAAATCGTCTTTCTGATGGTAACTACTTTTGTGATTTTGGGTAAATCATCTAATCCATCTCGTCTCATTTTCCTCACCTGTAAACTGCTTGGATTGGACTGCATGGTTTCTAAATTCCCTTCTAACATAGGATCCTATAATGCTAAAATGGTACTGCTTTTCTACTTATGGTATGGAGATTCCTTCCATGAACACTGAATATCTCTAAACTAAGAAAATGATCTTTGCTAGCCTGCTAATTAACTTTCTAAACTAATAGACGTCTTGGAATCAGAAAGAGCTGAGTTCAAATTCAGACTCAGATACTGTTTGTAACCCTGAACCATTCACTTAATCTGCCTGCCTCAGTTTCTTCAACTATAAAATCAGGATAATCATAGCACTACAGGACTTTTGTGAGGATAAAAGGAGAGATTTTTAAAAATACTTTGCAAATCTTGTTCAAACTTTTATCTGAATTTGTCTAGACTGATCATTATACAGGAGAAATGTTGTCCATCACCGAGCTTATATTCTCCAGCTTATTAGAACCTGTTAAAGTTCTTGATCCTCTGCTATAACCTTAATAATAATAAGGATAATAACAACAACTAATATTAACTCTTTGAGGTTTGCAAAGCATTTTTTACATATTACCCCATTTGAAACTTATAACAACACTGAGAGATAGGTGCTATTATTATTCTCATTTTACAAATGAAGAAAGCAAAGCTGGGAGAAGTTAAATAACTTTTCCAAAGTTACGCAGCTAAGATGTATCTGAGAGAGGATTCAAAATCAGTTCTTCCCTATTCCAAGTTCAGTAGTTTATTTACTATGTCACTTGTTGCCCAAGAACCCAGAGTTCCCTCACATTCAAGTAAGACATCAAAGTAAGATTTGAGCTTCTTTCTGAATATACACACACATAGACATATATGAAAGGAGAGCATGTACATACTCATACATAAATAAATGTACATATATACATATATATATATAATTATATGAATAGATAAATGTATGCACATATATTATATGAATATATACACATATATATATATAATTATATGAATGACATAGAATTATAAATAATTCTCCTTTTGTTCTCACATAAATTATGAAATATTTCTGTTCCAATTTGAAAAAATATGAAATGGAGGCCTAGGAAGCTAAGTGATTGATGAAGATCACACAGCTAGTTAACAAGAGAACTGATATTAGAATCTAAATCTTTTGATTCTTGGACCACTAGTTCAAATGAAATATTTTATTTAGCACAGTGCCTTGTACATAATAATTATTTAATAAATACTTGTTCCATTTTATTCCATTTATTCATTTTATTCTGCTATATGACATTTGTCAGTACATCATTATATAGATCAGAAATGTTTAACACCTAGCCCATAGCTAGAAGTGGCTCACAATACTCTACTGTATAGTCTAACCAGATTAAAATGTAACTGGGAAATATTTATTTATTTTATTTTGATTTTTAAAAATGTAAAATAGATGATTTTTATTTTTTGCTTTACTATTTTTGCTTTTTCATTTTTAAAAAGTTTTTTATAATGTTTTACTTTTCCAAATACATGCAAAGATAGTTTTCAACATTTACCTTTGCAGAACTTTGTGTTCTAAATTTTTTTCCTTCTATCCCACCTTTCTCTCACCCCAGACAGAAAGCAATCCTATATAGGTACTGGGAGCTGGGTTTTTTTTAAATAAAAAGAAATACAGTAAAACAGATAATATGTGTTTTTCTAAGTCAACATGTCACCCACAGGAATTCTTATGTATGGTTTAGTAGCTCCTGTTTTAATTTGAGTTTGTCATCCTTGGTGTAGACTACTTCTGGGCAGCCCACATTACAAATTTGAATGGAAAATCATCAGATATACTTCTTTAATCTAGGGAAGATGTCCTTTCACTTTCATGATATGAGAATCTCATCCACTCCCCTGCCTTGCAAATGTATTAGAGTTGAACTCCTTGCAGATATTGTGAATTCAGTCCCTCAACATGATTTTCACCATTGCCCAAGGAGAAATATTGTGCTATTTTTACTTCAAAAAAGGGCAAAGTACCAGACTGACAAAGCTTTTGTAGTATTCCACTCCAGACTAACAAAATAATGTGCTAGATCCATAATTCATAGAAACTCAGATTCTGAGGTGGAAGAGATCATTTAATTCAACTCCCTTATTTTATAGATGAGGAAGTCAAGAGAATTTAAATGATTCACCTAAGATTACAGACATAGTAAGTGAGAGAGCAAGGATTTGAACCCAAGTGCACTGCTTTTTCTTCTTTATGATACTATTTTTCTTTTGGTGCCTTGCTTTTTAGGGACTAAAGGGATATTCACAGGTTGGCCATCCAACAAATGCTCAGAACCAAGTAGTACAGGGTGTAGGAAAGAACCACATATATAAGAAGCTTTAATAACATATAAGAAGTTTAGAATAACTTATGAGAGAAGAGAATGATACTGAAAACTTAACCCTTTCAGGTTTAGGAAATGATCCTTAAATACCTATTGCTTATACAGTGGGAGAAATCAGAGATAAGTCTCTTTGGGGAGCTTACAGTTCCATTATGGGATACATGACACATTGTCTTGAGAATAAGTGGCATGTGCACAAGAGGGGGGCAAATCAAGTGTTTTTTGAAGAAGAATTGCTTATTTAGAAGGTAGTATATAGGAGGGAGAATGCAACATAACATAGATATGTAGATATATATGTATATATATACATACATACATGATAGTGTAATATCATAAATAAATCTAAAAGGACATGACATCAAGGAGGTGACACCATGACAGGCAAGTAGATTGGATTTGAGTGAGGGAGGACTGTGCAAGGTCACCAATCTTTCTTTCTCCCCCAAAATCACCTAGGTCAAGTGACAAGATATACATCAGAATGGCTGGAGATGACTCGGAATGCAGTGGGAGACTTGACCTTTTTAAAAATTAAGATCATTAACAGGTCTCAATTTGAGGCAATGGCGATTCAGTGATTAAGGAGGGGTAGGTAAGAAAGAAATGAGGCAAAAGTCAAAAAATAAATAAGTGAAAATGAAAAATAAATCAATTTGAAATCAAAATAGCAACAATTGCTGTAGGTGGGTAGGTAGGTAGGAAGGAAGGAAGGAAGGAAGGAAGGAAGGAAGGAAGGAAGGAAGGAAGGAAGGAAGGAAGGAACAACTTTGACATCAGGAAAGAGAGACTTTGCTTCAAACACTTACTAGCTGTGAAATCTTGGGCAAGTCACTTATTTATAATATTACTACAATGGAGTTGCTATTACCTACTTAAAATTATTGCTGCCTCTTGTTTTTGAACCACAAATTATTTTCCTGAAATTTGTCCTCTAATGCATCCTTTCTTATGTATGGAGGCTGATTTGTTTTCCATTGGCCAAAATACAATGCCAGAGCAGGTTTTCTTAGATGACAGTTGGCCATAATAAAGCCAAAATATCAATTTCCCTTTTGTTTGGGATCAAATTCATTTGCATTCAAGTCAGATAAAAGCTTGGAAGTATCTAAGTCTATATTAGATCTGTAATAATAGACTGGTCTATATCCAGACATAGGGCCTAAAAAAAAGTACTCACTCTTTCACTGGTATGCATTTTGCCTAACTTTTGTTAGCTGGGTATGATGGCTATTAGTAAAGAATTGTCAGCCTGCCATTATGAGAAAGATTTTAGTCACTATATCCAAATATGGAGTTTTTCAAACTTTTTTGATTATGGACTCAGCAATAAAAAGATTTAAGTATGTATCACCAATATATGTATATTTAATTATTAACAAATTATATATATGTGTGTGTATACTTCCATAGCCATAATTATGGACATAATAAAACTTTTAAAAATAAAGATAAAAAAGGGACAAAATAAAAAAATAACAATTGATTCCATAGTATATGGCTCTAGGAAGCCAATGGAATTTATTGTGTAAGGAAATATCATGATAAAACCTGTACTTGAGGGAGTAAATATGAGAAGTCAAATATGAGGCTTTTATAATAGCAAAGGTAAAAAAGATAAATAACTGAGCTAGTGTAGATTGAGAGAGAAAGGGAAAGATGTGAGAGATGCTTTGGAGGAAAAGAATTTGGCAACTAATTAGATATATAGAGTAAGGGAAAATGAGAAGTTTAGGGTATACTAAAATTGTGAAGCTGGGTAACTGAAAGGAAGACAGCACCCTCAAAAGAAACAGGGAATTTGGAAGAGAAGTGATGAATTTCTTGTTTGTTTGGGGGGGGGCTTGGGAGGGGGAAAGAAATATTATGAAATCTGCAATTCAGATCACAAATCTCCAATTGTGTGACTCAAATTGCTTCACTGAAAATGAAGAGAAGCAAAGGAAAGTTCTTGCTTATTAGCCATTGCCTCAGTTCAGTCAGCATTAACCCCAAACAAAAGGGAACTCTACAACAGTCACAACTGCTTCCACAGTCCAGCAGAGAATATAGGCTTAGCCATCAAAATGAAGCCAATTGAGATTAGCAGAGCCAGGAAGAAACTAGTCCAATGAAAGCAACGAGATGACATTACAGAAAACATCATTGATTTTGAAGAGCCAGACATATAAGTTGCTCTTCAACACATATAATCTCTTCAAACATTCCTCATACATGCACTTTAAATATGATTTTTATATATGTGTACTCTCCCCATAAATAATGGATATGTTTATGAGAAACTGTGTCTTGTGATTATAGGATAATGTTCTGTTGTGAATAATCTTGCTATTCCATTTTATGAAATATCTTTACACTAATTATTTCATTTGACTGACAAGAAAAAAAAAGTAAATACACAAAAATGGTCTCATGAGTTATGGGTTTGAGTAGATTTTTTTTCCCCCATAGAGTACTTTGGTAGCTATTATGTGTATGAAGAGAAAATATAAACATTGAAAATAAAGAATTGACCTAAAAAAAAAACCTCACAAATCACGTATGAATGCTATTTTTGTAACAAAGATCTTCCATGATTTTTAAGCAGTCGACCAATGCAGAAAATCCTGTCAACATACACCACATGTCACAATCTATATTCCTTACCTCTCTCTACAAAGAAGAAGAAGGTAACTTTTTTTTTCCAGATAGTATTTGCAGTAACTTTGAGATAGATCTTGATAAATCTCTGGTTCCAGGTGACCATAGTGCTTAGCAATTTTACTGTGACATGTCAATTTCCAGCATAAGCTTATCTGAAATTAAAGAAATATTCTCCCCCACCCCATTCTTACATAGTCATGTTTTATTTTTACAAATCCTTAAATTTCTACTTAATATTATCTATGTTCAGAAACATACCTGGGGATTCCTGGAGTTTCTCAGCCCTGCTTTGAATGTTAAAAATGAAGCTACTGCATATATGCATACACATACATATATACACACATATGTATGTATACAAATATATACATAATCCTATATACCATCCATATACATGTATATACATATGTGTGTATCTCATGTGTGTGTGTGTGTGTGTGTGTGTGTGTGTGTGTGTGTGTGTGCATCTGTCTAGCTTAGTGAACCAGAGAGACTTAGGTTCAAACTCATGGGAGGCAGGAGGCTAGGGACCCTAGGGCAAGAAGTGATTTTTGATCTTGTAGAGGATTCTGATGCTGAACAAGCACAAAATGGAAACTCGGCCAGTCAGATCCCCGAACAAAGGTAGGAGCTGCTGACCTGGCACTGCATCATGTCAAGGAGGATCTATGGACAAGAAGCAGGACTGGAAGAGAGCAGCTGTATGACTCTGACGTTAAGAGCAGCAGGGGGTCTTATATCTAGTCCCCAGACCATTCTGAAGCCTGCACCAATAACCAAGCCAAAAGATCTGTCACTCTGAACCTGCCAAACTTGCTAGCTTGTTGATGGTGGGAGTCCAGCAACAGTCTACTGGAGCTCAAACCAGAGGCAAAACCCACAACTATGTTGCTCAGACCCAAAATCCAGACTGAGAACTTGAAAAAAAAGGAAAGGGATCAGATTTTTAGTTCACTCTAAGTACATTAAAAGCTTGTAACTCCCAAGCCCAAGCTTGGGATCCTGAGATCCCTAAGTAATATGATAATCAATATCCAAACAAGACCACCAAGACAGCAGCAGGTTCAAGAGGATTAAAAACAAGATGATGGAAAATCTAAGCATTCATTTTATAAGTACACAGAGTCTGGCTCTAACACATAACATGAGGCAGAAGTATCTCATTTTACTCAACATGGAAAGAAGAAAATAAAGAGGAAGAAGACTAGATTGAAGGAAGGACTAATCATAAGCAAAACAAAATCTAAACAAGGAACTGTGGAGAGCAGTTTTAAAAGAAAGAAATGGTAAGCCTCTCAGGGAGAAAAGAAAAGAGAAAAAGGGGGAACAAAAGCAGATTTCATTAAACCTAGAGAAATGGTGCTGAACATATTCTTTTTTTTTGCTCACTATATTCTTTGTCCTTATAAAGAAAGTGTAAGGGGGAAAATGAGGGAAAAGAATAAGAATTCATGGCCATAACTATGAGTAAGAACTAAATGAGATCACTCATAAAAAAGAATAGTACAGTAGAATGTATCGGACAGTAGAATCCAACAATATGAAACATACTTGAAACATGAAGATTAACATGGAGTTTGAAGTGCTAGAGCAAAATATATTATGCTTCAGTTAAAGTAAAAAAAATAGAGGAGTATCAATCATCTCAGATAATGCAACAACCAAAATAAATTGAAATAAAAAGCTAAACATGAAAATTATATTTATATGAAATAGTATCAAGCAATAAATCAATATCAATACTAAATTTATGTGTACTAAATGGCATACTATATGAATAGTAAAAAAAAAATTAAATGAATTACAATACACCCTAACTAGTGGAGGGACCTCAATGTACTTTTTTTTAGATCCAGTCAAATCTATCAAAAAATAAATAAACTAGAAAGAAATTAGGAGCTTAAATGGAATGATTTTTTTTAAAAAAGTTAGATGTCATAGACTTGAGGGGTATATTAAATGGAAAGAGAAAGTATACATATTTCTCATTTGGGTATGACACTTTTACAAAAATCACCATATATTAGAGCATAAATTCCTCACAAATAAATGCAGAAAATACCTCTTCTGAGCCATAATAAAATAAATATGGTATTCAATACAGGGCTGTTGAAGGAAAATTAAAATTACTTGCAGAAGTAATAGATGGGTCTTAAAGAATAGATGGGTCAAAAAAATCATAGAGCCAATTATTAATTTCATTAGAATTCATAACAAAAAAAGATAACATAGGGCAGCTAGGTTGTACAGTGAAAAGAGCACCAGCCCTGAAGTCAGGAGGACCTAGAGCTCAAATCTGGCCTTAGACACTTAACACTTCCTAGCTGTGTGACCCTGGGAAAGTCACTTAACCCCAATTGCCTCAAAAAAAAAAAAAAGGTAACATATCAAAAATTTGTCAATGCAGCCAAAACAGTAATCAGAGGGAAATTATACACACATACATACTCATATGTATACATATGTATATATAAATTTCCAAAACATTCATCAAAAAGAAAGAAAAAATTAATCATACAACTAAAAACTACTTAGAAAACTAACAAAATAAAAACTCCACTTAAACACTAAAATAGACATGCTAAAAATCATTGAAGAAATTAAAAATTGAAAGCATAAAAATAATTGAATTAATAAATAAAACTAGAAGCTATTTTTAAAATCAAATAGAGAAATAATTAGCTAATTTCTTCTATTCATTCATTCATTTATTTATGAAGCAAGTGAGGCTAAGTGACTTGCTTCCAATCACCTTCAGGGTTGGTCCTCTATCCCCTGTGCTACCTAGCTTCCCCCTAATTTTACTTTAAAAATAGATAAAACAAATAGCCACTATAAAAATTTAAAAAGATGAGTTCACAAAAAAGAATAAGGAAAATTATTAGACATTATTTCTCCAAATTACATGTGATTATAACTGACAATCTAAATGAAATGGATGGATATTTACAAAAAAAAATGAAAGCTCAGATTTGCAAAAATAGAGGATTTCAACTCAATCTCAGAAAAAGTGAACTAGTCTCAAATAAGCTCTCAAAAGAAAAATAAACAAATTCCAGTGCTAAATAGATTTATAAATGAATTCTATCAAACCTTTAAAAATTAATTGTGATTTTTATATAAGCTATTTGAAAAAAAGCAAAAGATATCTAACCAAGTATCTTATATAATACAGTTGTGTTACTCAAACCAAGGAAAATCAAATCAGAGAGAGAAAACTATAGACCATTATGAACTATAGATCATTATGTCTGATGAATGGTGATTCAAAAATTATAAATAAAATATTATCAAAGTGACTAGAAACAAATTATAAATATTACACTCTATGACTAGATTGGGTTTATGCTAAAAATGGAGAGTTGATCCAACATTAGGATAATTATAAACATGATATCAATAGATACAGAATGATGTTTTTGACAAAGCTTTTAAAAATATTCTTGTTTAAAAACACATATGCACTAGAAAAATAAGATTGGATCTTAATGTAATAAAAAAATCTATCTAAAGTCAAGAGCCAGAATTATATATAATAAAGATAAATTAGAGGTCTTTCCAATAAGTTTAGGGGTAAAATAATCATATCCTTTATTGCCATTAGTATTTCATATAGGGCTAGAAATATTAGGTGTAGCATTATAGAAAAAAATTAAGAGAATAGGAATATGAAAAGAAGAAACAAAATGATCACTTTTTTCAGGTGATATAATTTAGAAAATTCTACGAAGTAAACTAAAAAATTACCTAAAACAATAACTTAAGCAAAGTTGTAAGACTTAAAATAAATCCTAATAAATCATCAGCATGTCTTTATATTAGCAACAAAACTCCACAGCTAAAGCTAAAAGGAACAATTCAATTTAAAATTGTTACAGTATGTATATGCTTAGAAGCCTACCTTCTAATTGCACGTTTAACATATTTTTGGATTATTTGTTGTCTAGGGGAGAGGGTGGAGGAAAGAGTGGGAGAAAAATTTGGAACATGAGGTTTTGCAAGGATAAATGTTGAAAACTATCTTTGCATGTATTTTGAAAATGCAAAGCTATTATAAACAAAAAAGAAACCTACTTTCTTCTTTCCCCCGAGGTAATTGAGGTTAAGTGACTTGCCCGATGTCACACAGCTAGGAAGTGTTAAGTGTTTGAGGCCAGATTTGAACTCAGGAACTCCTGACTTCAGGATGGGTGCTCTATCCACTACACCACCTAGCTGTGCCAGACGCATACTTTCTAAAACTCTTATAGGAACTATCTGAATGTAACTATTAATCGTTCTTTACATAAATACAGATTCAAATAATTAGATAAATACCAATTGATCATGAGTAGGACAAATAAACATAATAAAATGACAACGCTTAAATTAACTTACTTTTTCAGCATCATACCAATCAAGTTACCAATAATTCATGCAACTAAAAAAAGAATCCTTTGCCTCAGCATAGAATGGGTTACAGCAATATAATCAAAGTTGCTGTGTGATTTCAGAAAGTGAAAGCTTGCCAACTACAGGGGAGAATTAATGCTACTTATCCTTAAACCTGCAGCTGCAGCAGCCAGGGGTTGAGAGACAAAATTGCAAATTCTCCACATTGTCTATGATGTCTGCTCTTGGAACTATTCCTGCAAGGCTGGAGAACTCATGAGATTTCCTGCTTCAAGACCTCATTCTTCCTCCTCCTTAAGGTTGAAAATATTACTTTCCATCTCTATACCCAACACACCAGGATCTCATCTATCACAGGATTCTCCTGAGGCAGTGAAAAGAAATCTGGATGGGAATTCTTCATTGTAAGGCAGCCACTCCTCCAATGATCCTTTGACAGCTACGGCTGTGGAAATGTGAAACCTCTTCTCATCACACATATGTTATCCCTGCAGAATGAAAGCATGTCGATATCGGTAGGAAACATGTCACAACTGGGTAGAAGGGATTTGAAGTTCCAAGAAGCAACATCCTTGTGTTTTGAACGCTTAACCAGCAGTCATCAGAAGTGGCTCTGTTCCCAGCTCTGGCACTGACTCACCAGGTGACAAGTTAATTAACATCTTTGTGGCTTTGAATGTTTCCACCTGAATCACCCAGCCTCTCTCCCATCCTGAGACAGGATACAGTCAGTGGAGGTTTATGGAGCACACCGGAGTCTTCGAAGAAAGTCACTATCATTAGCACAATTAGTTTATTTTATTAATTTGTGAATATCAGGGAAGAGTTTTAGACATACCTCTATGGGGAATAGTAGAAATGAAGAGTGACATTTGTCTCATGCTTGTTGCTTTACTAAGCACTTTGCACTTATTTGATGCTTTCAGCAATTACTTGTGTGATGTGTTGGGCCAGCAAATGCAAGGTACTATAGCCTAGTCAGTAGAAGGCTGGCTTTGTAATCAAGAAGGCAGAGGTTAGTTTTACCTGACATACAATAAGAGTGATTCTAGACAAATCACTTAACATCTCAGTTTTTCAGATGACTAGTGGAAGCTAAATGACATTGTAGTTGTAGCACTTACGGGCTTGGAATCAGGAAGACCCATCTTCATGAGTTTAAATACAGTTTCAGACACTTAGTTACTGTATGACCCTAGGAAGATCACTTAACTCTGTCTCAGTTTCCTCATCTGTAAAATGGCAAAGCATTCCAGTAACTCTGCCTAGAAAACCCCAAATGGGTTTACAAAGAGTCCAACACAAAACTAGCTAAAAAAATAACAAGTTTTGGATAAATTTCTAAGAATATTAGTCACAGAGGAGTTGTAAAGCTGTTATTAGAGGAAGTTTCCATGCTGGGAGTTCCTTATGGACTTGGAATCACAGGTACAGACCAAAAGAATGTACCCTGTGAGATAGACAGTACCAGAATTAATATATCTATTTAATATAATAGAAGAGGAAAAGTAAACAGTTTGGAGGAATTGTAAAAAATCTGGCTTATAACTGAATTGTTGCATCAAAGTTCAAAGAGGTATAATGTAGATTTTTTTTCAGTGTGAATAAGTTACATTAACCATTAAATTCTGAAATAGGTTAAAGCTGTGATGGAACTAATAAACTCACATTTATATTAGTGCTTTAGGGATCATATTGCTATTTATTTGTCTTTCACTTGTGTCCAACTTTTCCTGATCTAATTTTGGATTTTCTTGGCAAAGATAGTGGAGTGGTTTGCCATTTCCTTCTCCAGGTGATTTTACAGATGAAAAAATGAAGGCAAACAATATTAAGTGACTTGCACAGAGTCACACAGCTAATAGATGCCTGAGGCTGGATTTGAACATAGGGTAAGTAGCAAAACCAGGAAAACTGAATCCCCTGACCTAGGTCTGAATCTGAATGAGTGTGATTTGGATTGAATGCCCTCAAGCTTGTTTCCTACTCTAAAAAAAAAAAATCTATGACTATCTAGACAGTGGCTCTAAAACCTATGTTGCTTCCACTAGTCAAAATACATTTTCCTTCATAGTAATCCTTTGGGATTGGGAATAAAAATATTATCATCTAGATTTCACAGGTAAAATACTTGAGATTCCAACAAATTCACATAGGATTATTAAGCAGCTGCTGTGTGTTAAGTACAAAATCAAAAAATTAAACTCCTCCTGCCATGAAGGAGCTTACATTCTCCTGCAGAGATAGCCACCTGCCAAGAGTCACAAGAGCCATAGCTCATCTCTTATTTTTTTTTCTAAACTACATACAATCTTTAAGATTTTACGAGCCAAAGAGGTAAAGGACCCATATGTACAAAAATATTTACAGTGACTCTTTTTGTATAGCAAATAACTAGAAACTAAAAGGGATACCCTATCAAATGAGGAGTGACTGAGCACATTCTAGCATATGATTGCAATGGAATACTATTGTATTACACAAAATTATAAAAAAGGACTGTTTCAGGTAAACATGAGATGCCTTACATGACATAATACAGAGTGAAGTGAGCAGACTCAAGAAAAATATTTATACTGTAACATCATAAAGACAATTCTGGAAAAGTTTGAGCACTATGATCAATGCAAAAACCAAGTTCAATCCCAGAAGACACACTTCTACCTGACTCTATAATACATTGACACTTTGCTATTCCTTGAATAAAAGATTCCATTTCCTGGCTCTGCACATTTTCTCTGGCTCTCTACTGACTTACTGGTTTCCTTGGTTTCCTTCAAGTCCCAACTAAAATCCCACTTTATGCAGGAAACTTTTCTTGATTCCCCTTAATTCTAGCAACTTCTCTCTATTGATTATTTATAGTTTATTCTGTACATATCTTATTTATGTGTAACTTGCATATTGTTTCCTCGATTAGATTGTGGGTTTCTTGAAAAAAGGGATTGTCTTTTGCATTTCTTTGTATCCCTACCATTCAGGAGAGTGCCTGGCATGTAATAACTGCTTAATACATGTTTATCAGTTGACTGACCCAGTCTTTAAAAAGAAAAACAACCCAAACATTAAAACTAGTAAATTTTTTCCGTGCCCTAGTCTGACATACCTTTCTACATGCATGCATACATACACACACAGAACTATACTCTATTGTACTTTAAAAGATAATTACTTTTATCAATGTGACACTTTCTTCAAATGTTGCAAAGTACAACCCCCCCCCCCAGGGAGTAGATTGTTTCATGAGTTGTGAATTTGAAAAAATAATCTCTTGGTGATCAGCCTTTTGGTATGGAACCTTACTCAAACGATGCCTTCCAGAGCAATCTCTGAAGTCTTTCCAACTTAATTGTAATTTGTGCTCTACTGGCCTCTAACTTTTGAGAACCTAGAGTGGGTCACCTTCATGGTACAATGAGATACTGCAATGTACACTATATTTGGATATAAATATTCTACTCTATCTACATACATATATATATATATATAATCATATCATGTCATGTATATAATGATTTTGATGGATCTATAATTTCTTCTTTGTAGGGATTTTCTAGGGAGTAAAATGCCTCTACAGATACAGTTCAGGAAGGGTCCTATAACCATGATGTGTCAGAAGTAGGATTTGAAATCAAAACATCCTGACTTCAGGTTTGGCCCTCTATCATTCTAAGTAATATATATATATATATATATATATATATGTGTGTGTGTGTGTGTATATATATATATATATATATATATATGTGTGTGTGTGTGTATATATATATATATATATATATGTGTGTGTGTGTATATATATATATATATATGTGTGTGTGTGTGTGTGTGTGTATACATATATATTTAATCTTATATATAAGATTAAAACTTAAGGGAAGTTTTTCAAAATATCTTGACCTGCTTCATGTTGAAATTGACTTAAAAACCTTTATTAGCCTTTTGTGTTTTTCATCCATTTCTAGGTGATGGCAACAAAAAGAAGCTTGATGAAATACAGTTCTGATAGTCTCCTAAATCCTAAAACTATATATGTGGAACAAAAATTTCATAACCCTAGGGAATTCCCTGGTTTGCCAATTCCTAAGTAACTTCATAGAATCCCAGAATTGGAGTTGGAAGGAACCAAATAGGACACTTTTTCCAATCTCCTCATTTTATAGATGGAAAAATTGAATTAAGTGAGTTGCCTAATATTATATAGGTAGTAGATATCATAGGTGAGATATGAACCCATGTTCTCTAACTCCAGGTCAAAGATCCTTTAAGACATGCTTATGGTCAGAATCAAAGCCATGATCTTTTTTATTACAAGGTTCTACATATCAGTATTATTATTGCTTCTCAAAAAATTGGATTTTCTAAGAATGTAATTTCTAAGAGGCTCCATCTGAAAATTTAGGTCTCAAGCCTTGCTAATTTACACAGCTGCTTTAAGGCATTGGATATTTCCAAATATTTTCAGTGCTTTGATGTACAGGGAGATATTTTTACACTCAAAATGCAACTTTTAGCACGAACCTCAGAGAAATATAGAAACCATCAAATCTATAGCTTAAATATTTTTAATACTTTTTCTTTAAATACTTCTCTGTTCATTAGAAATAATAAACAACTACCTCTGCAAAAAATAAATTAATCAATCCAGAGGAGCAGTGATGGGAAGTTTATTTATACAAAACCTTCAGGAAATGAGGGCAGAAGTGGAGACGTTAAGTTAGAAAGTTTGTGGTTGGTAGCTAAGTAAAACTTTGCAACTTTGAAGTGTTCGAAACTCCCTTACCAAATATTTCTATACCCATGATTTTTCCCTTGGTCTCATGAAAAATAATACAATTATTTATGCTTTTGCTCAGAATACTGCCATTTAGGAAGTTAGGTGACCAATTGGCTGGCAGGTCATTAATAGGATGTATTAGTTAATGTGTCCAGTAATAGTGTAAAAGACAATGTAGATAAACTGTATCTCCTTACTTTAGGTTGATCAATTCTGATCTTGAGGACCATGTATTCATCTTGTGAGGAGCTATAGTTCTTGTATCAATGATATGTAGAGGAGACTATTTTCCTTCTGAGCTTTTCAATCATTCCTAAATAGTAAACATAAGATCCAGTAACATGAGTTGATTGGATTATACTTAGCAGCAGCAGAAACCACCTGTGAGTCTTGCATAAACCGCTGAATGCCAAGTTAACATCTTATTAAACAACTAAGTTCTCATACTATTTGTATATCTGGCAAGATTTATTTTTCACTAAAGTTGTTTTTTTTCTGAACCAAATTTTCTCTATTTTGTCTTATTCTTGCGCCCCCCCCCCTTTTGGGAAAAAAAAGGAAAACAAATTCCTCATAAAAAACATACATAATTAAGGAAGCCAAATTTCCTTATTGGCCATTTTTTTAAAGTAAATCTATGTCTCATTTCACACTTTGAATCCTTAGTTTTACTATCAAGGTGTGCATAGCATGTTTCTTCGTTGGTCCTCTGGAATGATGGATAGTCATTGCAATAATAATAGTTTTTATAATTTTCAAAGTTATTTATATAGTGTTGTTTTTATTGTATGAATTATTCTCCTGGTAGTGCTCATTTTGTTTTTCATCAGCTTGCACAAGTCTTCAGAAATATTTTTGTTGAGTTATATAGATGTAGATTGTTCTTATGATACTGCTGATTTTATTCTGCATCAGTTCATACAACTTCTTCCATATGTCTTTGAAATTTTATCTTGCCTCATTTTAACAACAATTTCATCACATTCTTATGCCACAACTTATTCAGCCATTCTTTAGTTGATAGATACAGTAAGCCATGATTATTTTGATACAAGACAGAAAATAGGCAATGACTTTAAGTTTTCCTATGATTGTGTTTCCCACTTCCAATTAGCAAAGTAATTTTTTTTTTAACATTAGCAGATCTTGAAATTTTTCCTTGGTAATCAGCTATCCTGATACATAAGAAAAAACATTGAAAACAATTGAAATGCTATCAAATGTAAAAAAGCAAAAATATTAACCTTGATTACCATAATTTCTCACTTGCTGGGCAAAATAATTGTTTGCTAGGCCAAGTCTGTGGCAGTTGACAGAGCAGTAGATTTGAAGTCAGGGGATCTATGATTCAACGCCAAATCTATCCAATGTGCCTCATCTATCCAAAGTTTCCTTATCCATAAAATGAAAGAGTTGAACTAGATAACCCCTAAACATATGATTCTATGATTATGATCTCTATTGATCTGGTCAAACAAAAAACCAAAAACCCAGAAACTGCCTTAGCCAATAAATACTTGATCTTCTTTCTAAGCAGCAAAACATAGAAGTTAAATTCAAACCTGTTTCTAAAACCTATGGAAAAGATGTTACCTGATCTGACAGTGAAAACCAATGGAAACAAAAACAAATTTATAGAAAGTATAGCATAAGACCCAATTGAGCTGCATCATCCCACAAACATAAAAAATACAACTGGCAGGAAGACAACAAATAAATGGCAAATGAAGCAGATTTGTCACCTTTTCTAGAATGATCTAATTTAATCATTGATAACAGTGGAACCAACACATTTGGAATCTAACATTCCAGTCCCTTATGTGCTATAGGAAGAAGCTAAAATTATACTTAAGAAGATGAAGCCAGGAAAAGTTAATGGCTAGAGCAGATCAAGTATAGGTTGAGGAAATCTATACTATGACAACATGATTTTGAATGCACTGAGTGATGATTTTACAAGATTCCTCAGAGAGGAGAATTGACATAGGAATGGAAAAAAATCAAAAATGATATATATTTTTTAAAAGATTGAAAAGGCATCAATAGTTACCAACTTCCCTACTTTTTATCTTTATAAAATCTTATTGAGAATTATCTATCTATCATTGATAAAAATATGAAAAAAAACAGTTAGGCTTTCAAAATCTGCTATAATAGATCACATTTTTAGTCCTACAATTGACTAAAAGAAGAAGAGAATATAAGATTGCATTGTGTTTATTGTCTGTTGGTTGTAAGAATGTTATACCTTGGTAGAGCAAAAATCAGTCTTATAGATTCTCTTATTCATATATTAAATCTTAAGAGATTCCTTGATAAATGTAACATTGAAGGTCCTTAAAAATGGCCAACATTGCATATTCAAGGGAGACTGTGCTGATCAGAAATCAAAATGGAAAAGGGTTTTCCAGCTAGCTAACCTTTCCATTCTTCTCTTCTTCCCTCTCTCTTCCTAACTCCCTCCTTCCTTTCATCCCTCCTTTCTTCCTTCCTCCCTTCTTTCCTTCCTTCTTTCCTTTCTTCCTTCCTCCCTCCCCCTTCCATTCTTCCTTCCTCCCTCCCCCTTCCATTCTTCTTTCCTCCCTTCCTCTCTCCCTTCCTTCCTCCTTTCTTCCATTCCTCCCTTCCTTCCATCCCTCTCTCCTTTCTTCCTTCCTTCCTCCATCCCTCCCCTTCCATTGTTCCTTCCTCCCTTCTTCTCTCCTTCCCTCCTTCCTTTCTCCTTTCTTCCCTTTCTCTCTTCCTTCCATCCCTCTCTCCTTCTTTCTTTCCTTCCTTTCTTCCTTCCTTCCTAGTACTTAGTCATAGTTAAAGACAAATTCCAGAGAATGATCATCTAAATGCATGCTGAAATTTGTGCGATAGATATTCCTCACCATTTAGTCTTTGTTATGGGGATGGATAGGGCAAATTCTTTTGAAGGACTAAAGAAATTTTCTATGGGGTTTTAAAATTCTGGGACTTGATGGAATAAGCACAACATCCACAAACAAGAGCATCTAGAGGACCTCAACATTCATTGAAAATGCTTCTTTAATTTGGACTCTGTAATGCATCTCATAACAGAAATGAATAACTCTGATAAATATTCATCTCCCTGTTTTAAAATTAATTAGATGCTATTGATAGAGGTAAGTGAACAGGATTATTACTGTTGATAAATTTTTCCAAGAAATCTTTAATGATCTTCATATATAGATGGGAGATACCTTGTTGGAAAAGAAACTACATATAAAGGGATATTTTGTTCTGCAGAGTCAAATGCTTTTTTTCCTAATCAACAAACAACAAAACATGGCAATAACAGCTTTTCTACTAATGAAATGGCAAAATTCAATTTTAAATATTGTTATCTGATTTTTCATTAAAATAATTTTAATGCTCATTGACAGTTCCAAAAACAAAGTTAAATGCAAAAAATGTCACATCCTTACTAATCCATGGCCCATTATTCAAACAGTTGGTTCATATAGATTGACTAATTATGGAAAATGTTTGTTTTACATAATAACTTCATCAAAGATGACTTTCACTCAATAAGCACTTATTAAATGCCTACTATGAGATAAGCATTGTGTTAAGAGCTGGGATTTGCCCTCCATTGCTATTTTATGAGTCAATACTGCTCATAGTCATTCATCATTCTACTTTATAAGATTTTACAAATACATTTATATTCTAGCTCAGTGTTGGCTTTGGGAGCTATCATTCTCCATTTAGCAACTCCACCAGATCCTTGCTAACTAAGATATTTTGAGGACTCTTTTGGACTCCTTGTAACAATTAATTTATTTTAGTTAAACTTTTGGATAAAATTAATAGAGTTAGTGATGATGTTATTTCTGTTGTTTATTTTCAATTTTCAGTTATTTGTTGAAATAGTTTAGGATTATGTCAGTTGTATGCCATACCTTTTTCTTATTATTTTTCCTTTTCTTCTTTCTTCTTCCTCATTTTTTCTTTCTTACTTTTTCTTTCTTACATTGTTTTCTTTTTAATAATTCTGATCTTAGCTCTGATGAGATTATGGTCCAGTTGTACACAGATGATTCAGAGGTAGCTCCCACATACAAAACAAGAATTTACATTATATTTAAAAGCAATGTACTTTGTTCTTTATGATTATGAATGTTTACTCCATGTTAGATTTTTGTTAATTTTTTCTTGAAGAAAGTCCTTATGATATAGACTCATGAGGCTTTTTCATGACTTACATATCTTTGACCTCTCACATTGCTTCTTCCTGAATCATGTTTTTCCAAATATTTCTCCCTATCCTTATTTTTGCATATCCCATCTTTGCATTTAAATCACCAAGTATTAGACTGTATGTTGATTTAACCTCGAAGGTTTTATAAAGTTTTTCATAGAATTTTTCTACCACTTAATTTTCATGAACCAGTGCTGGTTTAAAAGCTGCAATTATTTTTATAGTGTCTTTTCATACATATTAATATTAAAATAAGTTATGAATAAATATTCCATGAAAAGATGGTTCTTGTTACCCTTGGTCATATGATAAAACTTATTCTTCCACTTCTTTCCTTTGATCCTCTTAAGGAGGGAAAGGAAACATCCAGCCACTGGTATGTATAAGGCTTGTGAAATCAACCACAGGTGATGATAAACTGAAAGCTCATTTCTTGAGTTTTATAAGTTGATAACTTGTATGGCCCACAAATGATTTTACAAATATCCAAATGGCCCTTTGCAGAAAAAAGGTTTCCCCCTACTCCAAAAAGTATCCCATGCAATCCTTTCATATAGGTATAATTTCCTTTTTTTTTTCCTTTGGGTTTCTCTTATAGAAAGAAAGTCAAGATTGATATGATCCAGCTTCTACAATATTTTCACTTAGTTATTGTAGATAATCTTGCAGTTGGAGCATTGATAATCAAATTAAAGTTTACTGATGATCTAAAAGCTGTAACCTTTCTACCAGTAGGCCACCATCACTACAGAAGGGAATTGCAAGAAACTGAAGGCCATTTTAAATCTGTATTTCTATTAAGAATGTAGCTTTAAGAACTGGATTATTTAGTCAAATAGGCCCAAGTCTATATTCAATCCAACTAAGGAGTTAGAATTAGATATTAGCAAACTAGTCTCATCAATATCACTACCACTATTATTCTGTATTTAATCTGAAATAATTGTATTTTTGGTGGGAGGGAACCTATTGAGTGGTATATACTTCAAGTCCCTTAAAGCTTGGTCATATGAGAAGTAACACTTGGGAAATCAGGTTTCCTATTGACTGTTATTTATTATATACATGGTCCTGATAAAAGGCCTTAAAAGAGAAGTTTAACATAGAGAAGAGTAGATTTAATGTGAAATAATTTTCTTGAATTGCTTTTATTTTTTTCCCCAATTTTTCCTTGTTTTCTCTTATTTTATTTTTAATTCCTTTTTATTTTCTTCTTTACAACTGTGTATCTCTTTTTCCAACCGGTTAACTTTCTTTTCATAATTTTCTTGAATTGCTTTTATTTTTTCTAATTTTTCCCCTGTTCTCTCTTATTTGATTTTTAAATTTCTTTCTTAGTTCTTCCAAGATTTTTTTTTGGAGGGTGGCTTGTAACCACTTGACATTACTCTTAAGGATAGTAGTTACTTTTTTGCTACCTTATCTTTCTCTGAAAATGAACCTAGATCATCTCAAACCAAAGTAGACACAATGATTGGGTTGTTTTTTCTTTACTTACTTATTTTTATTTTTAATTTGTCTTATTTTATTTTAGCTGCTTAATATTATTATTATCAAGTTTTAATCTTGAGGTGTGGGTAATGTTGTCCTCAGCATTAGGTCCTTCTTCTTGTTGTTGTTTTCTGAATTCTGCCCAGAGGCTCAACCTCAGGGATTCCTTTCATATTCCCTTATTAAGCCACAGTGACCCAAAAATATTCTGTCTCTTTCTCTCATGGAACTAGTTGGAGATAAATAGTATCCAAATGAAAAAGAGACTTAGGAATACTTTTATTTTTTAATATGTGAAATAAGGGTGTTGGACTAGATATTTTTTTCTGATATCTTTGAACCATAACATTTGATGGCTCCTCTATAAGTATTCAACATGGTACAAACATACTACTAAAAATTATTCAATGAAAATATGAAAAAGGTCCAAGTTAATAAGAAAAAACTGAGGTGAATTTCCGACTGAATTTTGAAAGTAGGAAGCAATATAGGCTTTATCAGAAGGGAGGAAGAAATGAATTTTAGGTAAGAACTGTATGTCTAAAGGTATAGAAGGTGAAAACTAACAAATTAGTGGGTTTTTTTTGGCTAAGTAATAGTAAGAAAAAATGGGTAAGAAAGGAATGATGAAAACTTATGGGGGGGTCTCAATAGCCAGCAGAGAAATTTGATTTTGACAGACACTGTATGTTAAATAAAAGAATCACAATGATAAAAATGGTATTTTTCTTAAATAGATGAGTAAGAGATATATTTAGAATGAGAGTGGTGATGTGACTACTGCAATAGTCTAGAAATTAAGACATAATATGCAAGCAATTATTGAAAACTTTTTTTGCTAGTGTCTCCAAATTAAAAGGAATAGATGAATTTAAGAGAAAGTCTAATGTTAGAATGGATAAAATTTGGTAAACAAGGAAAAGATAAAGAACAAAGAATCACAACTGCTGAAGGTCAGAGCTAGGCCTTTGAGATTATCTAATCCAACCCTTTCAATTTATAGATGCAGATACTAAAGTGCATCATGAAAAAGTGGTCTACCCACAGATGAGAGAATGTGAAAAATATTTGTGAGATAAGTATATGTATATCCATCAATGCACACACACACACAAACAGATGAATACTATCCATTTAACTGCATAATATAGTCTGAACAGAAGGCATTCTTCCTTCGTTTCTTCCTGTGTGGATAGATAGACTAAGATTTGTCAATGATTTCAATGATATTTCATGCAGAAGACACAAATAACATCCACAGCCTGCTGCAATGAGCAGAATGTCATCCACAAATAAAATCATCTATAGCACCATATCATTTATAGAGAATTCTTGTCTTGAATTCTATGTTAACTCTTCAACTTAAATTCTGTGCTATGTCAGTCCAATAGGTTTGGAAAGCACTATGAAACTACGAGAGAAAGGTCTTTAATATGTTTATATATTTTCTCTAGCTCATATCTAAACTCTTCTCTCTACTCATGTTAACAACCATTACTTTCATTATCTCTTGCCTAGACAGTAGCCTCCTAGTTGGCTTCCTATATCCAGCTCCACACCCTACCTCTTTTCTTTCTTCTCACTGCAGCTGCCAAAGATAATTCCTTAAACAAAGATTTGATCATGTTACTTCCCATCAAACTTCAATAGTTCCTTATTGCCTCTAGGCTAAAATACAAATGCTTCAGTTTAATACTTAAAGCTATTCACAATCAAATTCCAGCCTGTTCCAAGAAAATTACACATTGCTATTCCTCATTCATTCTATGTTTCTGCCAAATGGCCTACTTTCTATTTTTCATAATCCGCATTCCATATTGGACCCATCCACCATGCCCAGAACATTCCATCCTCATCTCTGCTTCAGATTCCCTTCAATACTTGGCTCAAGCATCATCTCCTTCAGAAGGCCTTTCCTGATTCTTCCCATTGTTAGGATGTCATCTTTTCTCCTCCCCCCTTATCATTTTACAATTTTTTGATATGTATCCTCTATTTGCTTTTCTATAAAAATGTTGTATACCACCAGTAGACTGTAAACTCCTTGAGGGCAAAGACAATTTTACTTTTATATTTACATACCCAAAGTCAACATAATCCTATTTATTCCTTAAAATTACTCATAATAACATTATTTTATATAGCAATAGTGTCCATTTCTTTACAATAATTGCATATCAGTCTATCCTTTCCACTCCAGTTCCATGTAAGGCAGGGACTGCTTAATGTCTAATTTTACTTACCTAAAGTAGCTTATAAAAATGTAAGCATCTCTTGAATCAGGTGGGTTCAAATCCCACCTCTGACACTTACTAGCTATTTAACCCATTGGCAAGTCACTTAACTTTTCTTTTTCAAAATCTTAGTTTCTTCATCTGTAAAATGGAAATAATACCTGTTGGATGAGAGGCAACAAAGCAACACTATGGGCAGCTAGGTAGCATAGTGGATAAAGTGCCAGGCCTGGAGTCAGCAAGACGCATCATCCCTGAGTTCAAATGTGGTCTCAGACACTTATTAGCTATGTCAGGACTTCTTAAACTTTTTTCCATTTGGGACATCTTTACCCCTGAGAATGTTTACATGACCCCAGGTATAGAGGTATATAAAATAGGTACACAAATAAAACATTTAGTGATAATAAACCACAATTTCATGACCCCCATATTTAGTAATAGGATCAAATATGGAGTCATGAACCACAGTTTAAGAATCTAAGAGTTGTGTGACCCTATTTATCTCAGTTTCCTCATCTGTCAATTGAGCTGGAAAAGGAAATGGCAAACCATTCCAGAATCTCTACCAAGAAGACCCCAAATGGAATTAAAAAGACTTGAACATGACTGAAATAACTGAACAACAATAACTCCTATATCACAACATTGCTATGAAACTCAACTGAGTTTAAGTATGTAAATTGTTTTGAAGATCTTAAAGTGTTACATAATACTTGATGAGTGATTGAGTCTCCTTTCCTCCTTTGTTTCATTGCTCTTACACCTATTCTTAAATTCTTAAAGGGTATTTAGGAGTCCTCCACAGCCCCTTAGGAATTGGCAAATCTGCCAAGAAGTGTTTTACGGGACAGTGTTGTTTTCCAATCTCTTTGGAAGCTTAGTAGATTTATTATGAAAAAAAAAAAAAGAACAAGAACTTTAGAACACAGTGAAACAATGACTGGAAATATTGATTAGACAATTAGATAGCCTTTAATCATTAGGAAGCTTTTTCCTATCATCAAGCTGAAATCTGCTTCTTGGCACAATCTTTCTAATGCTCCTAGCTCTGTCTTCTGGGGCCAAAGAGAATGCATCTGATCCCTCTGCTACTTGGGACTGCTTTGGATACTTAAAGTAGCTATCCTGTCCCTGTTTTTTGATCTTTTCCAGACTAATTGTCCCCAGTTGATTCAACTAGTTTCCACCCTCACCAATTGCCAACTAATTTCCACCCACATGATGGAAAATCCAGTTTAGTTTAGGCAGCAAGGCCTCTTGAGAGAGAAACAGTAGGCAGCATATGCCAGGCAAGTTAAAATTACTTTATCCTGGACCATCTATCATCTCCTCTCAGATCTGATGAAGACAGCCTAGAAACCTGAGCCTGAGGATGCTTGAAAGAGCAACAACTCCTTGTTCTCAAACTTCTATATGGTACAGTAGAGTTAAGAAGATCTCACTAACTCTTTGACTCTAGGCAAAGTCACTTAACCTTTCTCAGCCTCAATTTTCTCATCTGCATTAATAGCATCTACCCTACAGAGTTATGAAAATCACATGAATTAACTCTGTAAAGGAAAGAGGAAAAAGAATAAGCATTTACAAAAAATCTTATTATGTACCTTGAATATGCTAAATGATTTTTATAAATATTATGCTATTTGATCCTTGTTCTTGTTGTTGTTGATTATTCTTCATTCTCAAAGAGCACCATGATATCAGGGAGATTATGCTGTGACATGCAAATGAATTGCATTTAAGTGAAGAAGGACTGTGCAAAGTCATCTACCTCATTTTCCCCTCCAGAGCCATCAGGGTCCAGAGGCAAAATACTGATCATGATGAGGAACCCTGCAAGGTAAGTACTCTTATTATTCTCATTTTACAGTTGAGAAAACTAAAGCTAAGTGACATGCAAAATCACAATGGCAAAACTTCAATGAAAGATAACTGTTCAAGGGAATCAGAGTAATCTCAAAAGATTTATATGAACTGATACAACAAAGTGAGCAGAACCAGAACAATATATGTAATGTAATGATGTAATAGAAAACAACAATAAAAGGTAGGTGACCTCAAGTTAACTGCAATGACAAATCTTGTTCTGGGGAACAGATGATGAAATATAGGTTTCTTCTTTCAGTAGGGAGGTATGGGACTGCTGAAGTGGAATGTTGCAATTTATTATCAAAAAAATTGTTTTGTCTGAGAGTTTTGCACTTAGCCCAGTTCCTGGCACCTAGTGGGCACTTAATAAATTTTTATTGATTGAGTGAATGAGTTCTCTGGGAGATTATAAGAAAAAAAATTTTAATCTAAAAGATTTCAATAAAATCTAGAAAAAATGAAAATTTAATGTGACACTGCTTTAAATTTTTTTTTCTCCTGCTGATTACAAGTTCTTTACTCTTTCCACTATTCTTTACCACCCTTTGAAATCATGTTTTATATACCCTGTGTTCCCAATTCCTTTAACTTGAGAAAGGATTGAATGAAAAATAGCAAAAACTCACATTTATGTAGTCCTTGACCTTTCCCTACAGTTCCTGACAATGGGAAGCATATCAAGCACTTTCTAAATAAAATCTGTCAGATCCTTAAAACAGGGGACAGGTGAAAAGTAGAGCATGGCTAACCCCACCAGAGAAACAGGAAGAGTATAAAGTAGATAGATATGGTTGATATGGGAGCCAGATTTGTGCAAAGAAGGATCAACAAGTGGTTAGTACCTGATTCTACAAATCCTCTGCTTTCCAAGAGCAATCTCTGAGGTGCAAAGTTCACTGGCAAAGATATTTCTTAATTATTGCAAGTACCCAGGTGCTGAAGTGTTGGATTTCCATGTACATACAAATTACTTCTCTATCCAAGCACATTTGTCAAAATCTAAATGAGTAGCTGTTGCCATTTAAAATTTAAATAATATTCTTGAGAGAATGCCAACCAGATTGCTTCATCTAGAAGTGTGTATATATTCTCTCTGTCTGTCTGTCTCTGTCTGTTTCTGTCTCTGTTTCTCTGTATTTGTGATTTGTCAATGTGTGTGGTATCTTTGCATAGTCAGGCTTTTCCCTGAACATTAGAGGTCTAAGTAACTTAATAGTTACAGCTGTGAAGATCCTCTTAAAAAAGAACTGTGACAAACACATGAACACAATGTTATTCAGACGATTCAAGACTTGGATGGAGCAACAGTCTGCTTGGATGATTTTTTTTTTCTGAGAGCTGCCACTGTCATTCAGAAAGGCCTTGGGACATGACTTAGCTTGTAACATTTTGAAAATGGCAGGTTCAGATCCACTGTAGGACAAGCTTCCTTGAAGGAGTAATTCACTTGGAGGGAAGTTTGCTTACAAACTCACAGAGAGGATGGAGGATTAAGGAGAGGAGTTTGGCTTTGTCAAGCAGGCTCCCACTGATTGAGTCAGCCTTATTTCTGGCAAGACAGCTGCTGGATAGAAATGTGCAGTCATTTTATATTCTTTATGTTCTGATTGGGGCTTGCTTCTAACTGGAATATTTGGAAACTAAATTGGGGAGAGAGGAGAGAAGAAACCTCAGTGAATTATCTTTTGAGGTTCAAATACTGCTTAATATTTACAAAATGTAACTTCCTGGTTGGGGAAGGGTGTGTGTGTGAGGAGGGGATTGGGGAGACTAAAAACAGATTATAAAAAGGGCCCCTAAGGTTTTTTGGACGAAAAATAGTTCTTTCAAAACAATATGATGAGTTAAGAGTAAATGAATCAGAAACATACGGATTAAATTTCCCCCTGAAATTTGCATGGATTTAGAAGTTAATGGAGAAAAAGTGCTTGGCAAAATTCATTTGGGATTTTACTGAACCAGAAATGTTTGAGAAATAGTTTGAGGTGCTTTGCTGGATTCTAAACTCTGCCAAAATCACTTAGTCCAATTTACACACTTAAAAAAAAAGAAAAAAAAGTGTGTGTGTGTGAGGGGGGATGAGGAAGGAGGAAAGAGAGATATGCAGTCTAATGGTTATTTAATGAAGATATGAAATGTTCCTTGTATAGAAACCAGTAAGCTCTAGGTGCTTTTAGCTCTCTGAGAAGTATAAGTCTCTACTTGGCACCTGAAAGAAATTAGACCAGCTTTGCAAGTAATCAGGCTGTGGGCAGCTAAGAGTAAATAATATAAGCTGAACTAGTACCAGAGTTCTTCAGGCTACTAAGGCTTCTTGCCATTAGACATATCAGCATCACAACCCTGGTATTCTGGGAATATTTTATGGTCTAGAAAACTACTCCCCCCAAACCCTAAGCTAACAATGCTGTTTTATGGAAAATACATTATGATATTTATCTCTATTTATTATTAGGATTTTTTTCAAATATAAGGGTGTGTCACTGTGATGCTGCCCTCAGGGTCCTTGCCAGCACTGTGTTACTGATGAAACCAACTGAGTGGAGAACTTATAAATACTGCTCTGTGAGGCAGGAAAACTGAATTCTAGTCCTATCTGGATCACTAACTAGCAGTAGGATGTTGAGCAAGTCACTTAGTGTCTCTGGACCTCAGCTTTCTCATTTAGAAAATAAAGAAAATGCTCATGATTAGTAATTCCCTGCCCTGGGGGTGGGGCAGAGAATTTTTGTAAAAAGTTTGAGAATCTATATGCCCACCAGGCATTGTCATATTTATTTTATTTAGCACTGATTAAATATGCTGGGAGAATGCAACTTATTGTGGTGCCTCTGAAAATTTTGGATCTTAAAAAAGGTCTTTCTATGAAAAAAAAAAAGTTGTAAATCACTGGATTAGTGCCTTTCATATCTAAAGTTCATAGGATCATAGAATTTAGACCTAGAAAGTATTTTAGATATGTTTGAATTCAACCTCCTTTTTTTACTCTTTATAAAACTGAGAATCAAAGAAATTAAATGGCTTGTCTAAAATCCCACAGATAGTAACAGAGCCCAGATTTGATAGGGTAGCCCATCATTGATTTAGGACCGCAGAGATTTTCTTGTTCAACCTCAGGAGCATCTAGAAGGCACTATGGATAGAATATTGAGTCTGGAGTCAGGAAAACTCGTTCCTGAGTTCAAATCTGGCCCCAGACACTTAGATGTATGACCCTGGGCAAGTCACTTCACCTTGTTTGCTTCAGTTTTCTCATCTGTAAAATGACTGGAGAAGTTCAATAAGCTCAGAGAAATGAGATAATATCTGATTCTCTAAAAAGGTTCTTTCAGCATATCCAATAACCAAATTCCATTAGACAGAGAATTTGAAATTAAATTCTGTGCCTTTGCCTGCCCCAGTTTCCTCATCTGTAAAAATAATAGCAACTACCTTCTGGGATTGTTGTATAGAACAAATGATAGGTTATTTGTAAAGTGTTTAGCACAGTGCCTGGCACATAGTAAGCACTAATGAAATGTTAGCTATTATTATTGTTCTGGCAAAGGTATGTGTGGGATATTCAGACCCTCATCTGAATTATCAATACTTCAGAGGCATCTCAAGGTATAGAACAAAAGCTTTATTCAGGAACTTGCAAGTACCGGGCAGTCCCACAATGGATCAAATAAGTTGTCCAGAGTTGGGAGAGACACTTCAGTACATTCTTGTGATTTTTATACAGTCCAGAACAAAGAAAGTCCCAAGCCCACTCCCCTTTCCTTTTATATACATTCTAATTGGTTATATATACTTTACTTTCCTTATTTAGGAACTGGAATGTTGACAGTTTATAAATCAAACTACTCTCTACTTCCCCCACTTCCCCCCAAACCGAAATTTAGGCCTTCAGGTCTTGCTTAATCTAGTCAATAGTGATAGGTCTTCACTTTGATAGTTACACTAGGTATACATTTCAAGAATATTTTATATGCATATGAAAAGTTTTTAGTAAGCACTGCAATTTAAGTGGGTAATACAAACTAAAAAATAAAAACTACCTGTTTTCACTATCCTAATTAGACTAAAACTCAGATTACTGAAAAAAATTCAATATAAAAGAGAAGAAATCCTTTTCCCATGTCTGTTTTTGAGTGGTGGGTGGATTTAGAGACTCTTACACTGGAATTCAAATCCTGCCTCAGAGACATACTACTGTGCAATCTGGAGTAGGTTGTTTAATCTTTCTTAGTTTCAATTCTTTATGTGTAAAATACGTATAATATCGTTTATATCTCAGGCTTGTTTTAAGGATCCAATAAGTTTTTTGTGTTTTGCATTTTTACACAACTATATGAATGCTAGGTATTATTACTAGTTGATTAAAAAAAATACTTCCCAATGACTAAAACCTTTTCCTCCAAAGCCTCTCCATAAAAAAACTCCCTTATAACAAATGTAGTGACAAGAAAGCCTCTAGCGATATGGTGGGGATAGTTTCTACCAGTTTATGAAAGCCCATTGTTAAATTTTCGATGTTCACATTTACACTTCAGAAATCAGCAAGCACAATAAATGACTTAATGTATTGTTTTGTTGATTGTCTAGTGTAGGAAAAAATATAAACAATGCAGATTAAATTTAAATGTGCATCAGCTTTTCAGTGAGTTTGTTATTAAATAGTACTAGCGTATGGGTCTGTACCTACTCGATATCATAGTTCATAAGCCCTAACCAATGTGTTCACCTTAATTTATTAGCTGAAGGACATTATTCAAAATAAATACTTCTAATGGAATTGTTAGGTGAACACAGTGGATAGAGTCTTACATCTGGAGTCAGGAAGACTCATCTTCCTGAGCTGAAATCAGGCCTCAGACATTTAAGTAGCTGAGTGACCCTGGACAAGTCAGTTATTTCAGTTTGCCTCAGTTATCTTTGTTTGCCTCTGTTTCCTCATCCATATAATGAGCTAGAGAAGGAAATGACAAACCATTCTTTGCAAAGACCACCCCAAAAGTCTGACATGGCTGAAATGATTGAACAACAATGAAATAGAATAGGAAGAATGATGTTCAATCACAAGCACAAGTGGAAAGAATGCATGTGAAGCTTGGCAATCAGGAGAGATCAGGACTAAATATTTAGATTTGAAAGTCCCACTGAATCTGAGTTGGCTATCTGGTAGAACTTCCCAGTTGTGCATCTTTCTGGTCCAATCCATGCCTGAACATGTCCATAAGCCCCTCTACTCTGTACCTTTTGTGTACTCATCCAGATTTTGTTGAAAGAGACAATTATCTCCCAAAATGGCCTATATTTAAGAAGTGGTAATGTTTGCACATGCAATGTTTGCACATGCATTTTTACATTTCAGATGCAACAGTAACACTTAAATATAGAAAAATCAACAAAATAACAAAGCCCCTAATCAGTAATTATTGTGGATTTCTGAGGAGTAAAATTCAATGGTGACAACTTAAGAAAGATACTTAGAGCTGACTCTACCACATCCCTGGTTCTAATGGTTAGGAAGTTTTCCTCATCTCAAGCCTAAATCTTACTCTTCAATTTCTACCCATTGTTCCTAGCCTTGAACTCTGAGGACTAAGAGAAGTAAATTTGTTCTCTCTTCCATATGACAGCTATTCAAATCTTTAACCATAGTTGTATTTCTCTTCCACCCCAAATGTCTTCTCTAGGTTAAACATCTGCATTTCTTTTCCTGTGACATGGATCTGAGACTCCATCCAATCTGGTGATCCATCTCTAGATTCTCTCCAAATTACCAATGTTCTTCTAAAACTGTAGTGTCAAATACTGAACCTAATATTCCAGATGTTTTGGTCAGAAAAAAGTACAATGGGACTGTCACATTTATTGTCTTAGCTGCCCTATCCTACTATTGACTCATATTGAACTTCCATTCCTATAAACAACAAGATCTTTCTCAGATGAGCTGATCTACTACTGTGGGGTAGGTAGATGGTTCAGTGAATAGAGCTTGGGCTTGGAGACTCATTTTAATAAGCTCAAATCCAGTCTCACTTACTAGCTGTGTGATTCCAGTCAAGTCTCTTAACCTGGTTTATCTCAGTTTCTTCATCTGTAAAAATGAATTGGAGAAAGAAATGGCAACCTACACTCAAGATCTCTGCCAAATACTGTCATGGAGACATGACTAAAATAACTGAATAGCATCAATAAGTACTTGTGAATTTGATGTTCTAAGTCCAAATGTAAGACATTTATTCCTATTAAATTTCAGTTTGTTGGATTAAGTCTGATATTCTTCTACTCAAAATCCTAAATTCTGATTTAGTCATTCAAAATGTTAAGTAACATATTCAGCTTTGTGCCATCTGAAAATTTGATATGGATGTTATATATGTCTTTATCTAAATCACTTTAAAAATTGCTAAGCAGTATAGGGCTAAACATAGAGAATGGGACTCTCTCCTGGAAACCTTATTCTAGGCTATCAAACCATTAAAGACTACTTGTTTGTTCTAGCCATTCAACTAGTTTTGAATCCATCTAAATATATTATAATTTGGCACATTTGTCTTTTTTTTCTCTATCATGTCTCTCCCCCATAGAAGTTTCCATTAGGAAACTTTGCTAAAATCAAGGCATAATCATTTATGGCAGTGATGTAAAGCCCAGAGGCAACTAAGCCATACATAAGGATTCTTATTGATAGCATAATTACTTAGAACACTACATTTTAATGTTATTCATGTTTTGTTATGTTTTTATTTACTTTAATATTTTCAAATTACATTTTAATCTAGTTCAGACCACATTGTGAAGTGTTATGGTACATATAAGGCTCACAAGCTGTGTGTTTGAAACTTCTGATCTACAGCTCTCTTCTGACTTGCGAACAACAGAGTTTATACATGTACCTCATTCAATAAACCATAAGGCCACCAGTGAAATTGAGATGATAGAGAAAAAGTTAAAGATTTGTCAGGGCATAGACATAATGTGATTCCTGGGAGCAGAAAATCAAGCTGGTTTGGAGGAAATGGAAGAGTTTCTCCCCGTGACTTGTCTACCCTCTACTTAATGCTGCACTCAAGATGAATCCTCAGCAAATGTGTTTTGGAGTTTCATTCAACATACCCATTAGCCAATGGCACTGAGAAACAGAAGGCAAACCAGCAAATTGAAAAGCAGCAACAATAGGAGTGTGGATTCCTATAGTCTGACTGGACCTTGATCCCTTGGAGGATCAGAAGTATGAAAAACAAATTTTTTTTAATAGGCAGGGTGCAATACTTAAATTTAACATTGGGGATACCTGCTAGTTTCTGGTAGTAGTGTCTAATAGAGAGGATGAGTCTAAGCTTTTGCATTAGGAAACTTTTAAATTTGGGGCATGCCCATAGAATGGTTACAAGACTAGATCTAAGAGAAGACACAGACATGTGCTAAATTTCATTTTTTTTCTTATTCTTTCTGCATATATAATTAAATCATGCATATATTTGTGTGGGTATAAGTAAAATATAATTAAATCTTACTAGTATAATTGTCTTCATTATAACATGTATGTGATTGAGGTCTAATGAAAGAGATAGGAGACATACAGGAGTTTCCTAGTGGATGGAGATGAGTCACTAGACTAATTAGATAAATCCATGCAATCTATACCCCTAGAGAAATGAGGTTACTACTCTCCTCAAGGGAGGGACAAAGCTGGAGGATAGATCTAGCTACTTATTGAGAGCCATAGAATGTGGCATTTGCCAGATGTGTCCCCTGGTATTAAGAGGAACATCATGTAACAACCTAGTTAGCAATTACCAGCACTTCATTGTACTAAATGTTCCAACCCCCATAAGTAGCACGCAGTCTAGTAATACTATCCAAAATTGAAATAAGATCGAATTTGACATGACCTATTCTTGAAGCAAAAATGGCCCTTTGTGATCACTGAATTTTTCTTCATCAATCAACCCTTCAAATATATATTCTAGAATATTGCCAAGAATCTCCAAGCTCACTAGTCTATAGTTATAAGGACCTATTCTCTTCCCCCTTAAAAAAAACCTGATTTACTTTTATCTAGTCCTACAGTTTTACTCTATTTAATCTTTCAAGGTCATTGACAGTGGCTCAGTTGTCATAGTTACCCATTCTTTTAGCATTGTAAGTTGGACCTTTGGACCATATGACGTGAATTAATCAAAGAAAGCTAGATAACTCTTTCTTTCCTTACTCATCTTGTGTATCCCTATTAAGTGTTTTAAACTATTATTAAAACTATTCACTATTTTTGTTCTGATCTTTCTCATCTAAAGATCATTTTCCTTGGCAGAGAAATGGAAGCAAAATAAGAACTAAGCAGTTTCCAGCCAGAGGCATAAAATAATAATTGAAATCTTCTCATCTTTGAACTATGGACTGCTGATTGGAAGGAGTTTTCCATATTTAGCCTAGACCCATAAACACTATATTATTAACCCACCCTATCCATTCCATACCTCCTTGCTCCAGTCTCTATCTACCTCCTCCTTCCTGGTACTCAAGTTCTTACCCTGATGAAAGATTTCCATATTCCTTCTAAATCTGCCACGCCATGTTTATCTCATGCCACATAAGAAGCAGCTCTTTCCCTTGTCTTTTCTCTCTATACCATCCCTACTACTTTAACACCTCTTCTTCTATGAGAAGTAATCAAGTCAACAAGTCCATCAATTTCTCCTGTCTCTAGTGATCATCCTGTGATATTCCAGGCCAAAACACCCTTCCCCAGCCACCACTCCTATGTATGCATTGTCTTTTTCTATTAGAATATTCTATATTCTATTAGAATATAATCACTTTGGAGAAAGAATTCTGGCAAGATATCAGAGTAGGTCAGAAAATTCCAACCTTTCCAGATCTCCCCCCACAAACAAGGCAAAATAGAACCCCAGGGTGAATGAAGAGCAGTAAAAACAAATAAGAGTTGGGGCTAAATAGCTCCTTCTGAGACAGAGATAATCTGAAAACAAATCCCAGGACCCAGTGGATGCTATGAAGTGTAAACACCTTCAGGCTACTTTCACAGAAATAGCAATTTGTGAACCTTGGAGCTAGCTGGGTTGGAAGGTAGCCTAGATCCCAGCCACAGGAATTTTTACTTCCTAGACAGCATGGGGAAATCCAACATCTGAGTTTAAGAAGATTGAAACAATCTCAACTGATAAAAGACACCAGGCCCAACTGTGTTACTGATGGGAACCAGCTCAGGCACAGTGGATAGAGAAGCAGGGGGCAGAGATGCTGCTAGCTGTGGGCACTTGTAGAAGGTCAGAGTTCTTGATTTCAGTTTCAGGCCAGAGAGAGAGAATTGAAGGACCTGAAACCAAAGGCAATATCCCTCGTACCTTAGAACTAAAGGCAATTTCACTAAAATATGATATAAAATTTTCAAAAATGAGCAAAGAAAGAACCCAACCATAGAAAGTTACCGTGGTAATAGAGAAGACTAGAGCTGTTTTTAGAGGAGGATAATGAAGCAAAAAAATCTTCCTCTACAGAAAAGAATAATGTCAAATAATCATCTGCCTCTCCCCTCCTTCCAAATCATAGAACTCAAAAAAGACTTTAAAAACCAAATGAGAGAAATTGAGGAAAAAATATAAAAAAAGAACAATTCAAGAAAAACAAGATTATGAAAAGAGAAAATCCAACATCTTAAGAAAGAAAATGACTCCTTGAAAACTACAATTGAGCAAAGAGAAATCAGAAAAATTATAAGAAACCAAGAAATAAAACAAAATATAAAGATGGAAAAATAGAAGAGAATGTGAAATATCTCATAAGGATATTTAAGTTGTTTAACAAGTTAAACATAAGTTATTTAATTGATCTGAAGACAGATCAAGATGAGAAATCATAAGAATAATGAGACTATCTGAAAGCTACAATCCAAAAAAAAATCGATAAAATAATACAAGAAATAAAGTTGTCCTGAAAAGTTAGAACAAGAAGGCAAAATAGAAATAGAAAAAAAAAAATCTACTGATTACCACCTAAAAGAGATCCTAGGAGGAAAAGCTACAGGAACATTATAGCCAAATTCTGAGTGTAGGAAACATGGAAAAGTTAAATGGGGAAGGAAGACTGGAGCCCCAGTAGCATGAAGAATGATTTTAAAAAGGGTACAAAATTCTTTAAATTCAGAAAGAATTAAGAGGGTAAGGGGATAAGGAAGAGGGAGAGCATAAAGTAAAGATTTTTAGAAGTAACCCCATTCACATCATATCAGGTTAAAGAGAGAACAACATACATATTAAGAAGGGAAATCTAAATTTATAAGGAAATAAGACAGGGTATAAGATAAGAGGGGGTGATATAAAAGGATGTATAGATTAAGGGGAATGGGATAAAGAAGGAAGAGTGTGTGTGTGTGTGTGTGTGTGTGTGTGTGTGTGTGTGTGTTTATATATGTTTGGAAGGTTATAATAGTCTTCTAAATTCAAATAGGAAAAAGAGGGCAAGGGGAAAGGATAAAGGGAGAAGATAAGAAAGGGGTCATTAGGGGAGGGGTAAGGTAAGTAATAGAAGGGCAAGGTGATGAAGAAGTAAATCAGAGGAGTCAGAAGGGTTAGGAAATAAGAGATATAAACAAAGATCAGGAGTAGAATTTATTATGTAAAGAAAGCAGGAGTACTAATCATAATCTCAAAGTTAAAATCAAAATAGGTTTAATCAAAGGAGAAAAATATGAAATAATATGGCAGCCTTATTAATCAACATTGTTTCATACTATATAAAATAACTAGACAGTATAAGGTTGGAACATTGCTGTGGAGTAGGAAATGGTGAGTTAGTAGAGTTATAAAATATGTAAAGACTTGGACTTATGAAGGAAGATGTTATCCACCTTCAGAGAAATATGACTATAAGTATAGTGTGATCTTATAAAGATACATACATACATATATATACACACACATACATACATTTTCACTTCTTTTGTTGTCATTTGCTTGAATTTTATTTTCTCTCATTTTTAAAAACTTTTTGATCTGATTTTTCTTGTGCAGCAAGAAAATTGTATAAATATATATGCCTATATTGGATTTGCATTTTAAAAAACTAAAAATATAAATATTAGAACAAGAATTATTAGTGGAAGTACCTCTAATCATAGTTGGTGCTTCTGCTTTCACTTGAGCTCTTCTCTCTGACCTGGAACTCCAAACCAAGAGTTCCTTCCTCCTGCAAGTACAGGCAACCAGGAGCATCCTTGCTCCCCTGCTTCTGAACTCACCAGAATGTTGGTTTCTTCTTGCCCAGGGCCAGATTCCGGCAGCACAATTGGACCTAGTGCTCCTAATTAGCTGAGGTTACTTCAGTCTTCCTGGTTATAGACCTCCGACTCCACAAGCAGTCCAAGGGTGAAAGTTTCTATGGCTCCTGCTGAGATTCCTGCCATATCCAGCTTGCCTCAGGGTTCCCCCTTGATGTTTCTGTGGAGCTAGCCCAGAGGTGTTTGCACTTCACATGAATTAATCCCACCTGGGGTCTTCAGATCTTCTCAGATTATCCCAGGAGGACCCCTCTTCTGCCCCAAGTCTTCTCAATTTTTTATCAGCCTCTGTTCACCCTGCAGTGCAAATTTATTCTGTTTGTGGGGGGAAATCTGGAGAGTCTGAAATTTATTGACCTACCAGTAATTTACCAGCCAGATTCCTATAATCCTCCCTGTTTTAAATTTTTCAAAGTAATATCATAAAAAGAGCTCCAAGGTCCGAGTCTTGGTGGACACCCATCTTCAACACTTAGGGTGTGGAAAGAGAAAAAAAAAGTTAAGAAATAAAGGGAATGATCTGACAGTAGGAAATTAACCAGGGTTTTCATCAGCTGTTCTCCACTCTTGGAATGTTCTTTCTCCTCTTCACCTTCTGGCTTCCCTGATTTCTTTTAAGACTCAGCTTAATTTCACCTTCAGGAAGAGAATTTTTCTAATTCTCCCTCTACACTCCCCATCTCCATCTCTTCTGAGAAAACCTTTCATTTACTATATATAGTAAATATATATATGTATGATATTACATTGATAATTTGTCATGTAATATAATGTATAAATATTTAATATATCTGTGTAATTTATATTACATAATATATAAACAAATCTGTAACTATAAAACTTGTGCATACAAAATCACTTGTATATTGTGTCCCCCATTATAATATGAGTTTCTTGAGATAAGGGACCATATTTTTATTCTTCTTCATATCTCCAGGATTTAGCCCAGTGCTTGGAACATAGTAAGTGATTAATAAATGCTTTTTAGCTGACTTGATTTTATTGACAGAGTAGTGGCACAAAAATCAAGAGAGAAGAGTATTAAAAAGGAAGAAGTGGCAAACACTATTAATGATTAATAAAGAAAACTCAAGCAAAATGGACAGTGGAAAATGGGTTTCTTTTCTCTAGCCTTCCTATCTGTAAGAGCCAAATAAGGAAAACAAAAAGCCCACAAATGAATGTTATCCACTAGGTGGTACAGTGGCTAGAGCAACAGGTCTGGATTAAGGAAGATCTGAATTCAAATTTAACTTCAAATACTTACTAGCCATATGAACTGCAGCAACTCACTTAATCTTCTTTATCTCAATTCCCTCATATATAAATTGAGTTGGAGAAAGAAATGGAAAACCATTCCAATATTTTTGCCAATAAAACACCAAATGAGGTCACAAAGGGTTAGATACAGATTAAGAAAAACATACAGCTGAAGAACAAATGAGAAAAATGTTGCCACGGATTCTTTTTCCTCACCCTTACCTTGCTTATAGGAGGAAATCTTTGCCAAATAATTTTTCAGTTATATGAAGTATAGCTAGCCTAAAGATCATTATTGGTTCTCCATTACTATACTAATTTCTCTTAATGGCAAGATTAAAAGAAAAAAGCTTTGTCCAGTGTTTCAGCATTAAAGTTTATTAATATGTATACACAAACTTTGATTCACAGTAGTTTTAATAGATAAAATAATCAGATTGTATTACAATTCAGAAAAAAATGATTTTTTCCTAATTTTTCTAATTTTTAAAATTTAATGAAACTGAATAGAATATCATAGAATTATCACTTGATCACTGAAAATATGCTTATAATATACAGACTTTTGGGTGTAATTGCTTTATGCAGAATCAGTTTAAACTGCCATACTAAATCTTATCTCTACTTGTGACTAGTTTGGCTTTTTATTCATTTTCTTTTCCTCTATAGATTCAAAGATAAACTATCAGGTATGTTCTGGAATAATCTCAGAAATTAGCACAATAACAGTAACTCCCTAATAACCTCATCCTTTACCCCATCTAAAACCAGAAAAATCTCTTTTTTCATGTGTTGGACTATCTCTTCTTGGTCCTGAGCCATTAATCTAAAGATTTGAACAAAATTGTTTTTAATTAAATTTTTTTTATCAATCCAAAGGAGAGAAATATCAAAGAGGAAGAAATAGTATTTATATTAGCAATATTAACTAATGATGAAGATGAATATTTAAATATAGTATAGAAAACTGAGAAAGAACTCATAGCCAGAATCACCTCCATGCTCTGAGATAACTACAATTGTTGAATGTTCTTACCGATTGCCTTAATTTATATAGCTATTAATTTGGTCTTGTTTCAGCTTCATTCCATTCAGGCCACATTGTCGTCTTTGGTTCTCTCATTCTCTAATCACTCTATCCTTTCAAGTTCTTGTGCTCATCTCATCCACTGGCATCTTACTTTTGCCTCTGTATCTCCATTCTTGGTTTCCCAAAACTTGCATGCAGATCCTTTATTGAAGCCAAATAACTGGAATCTCTAGAAATGTCTTAGGAACTACTTCAAGGACTCTTGTGATCCTAAATCCTTTTTTTAATTATTAAAGCTTTTTATTTCAAAACATAGGCATAGATAATTTTCACCTTTCACCCTTGCAAAACTTTGTGATCCAGATTTTTTTCCTCCCTTCCCCTCACCTTCTCCCCTAGATAGCAAGTAATCTAATATATGTTAAACATGTGCAGTTCTTCTATATATATTTCCACAATTATCATGCTGCACAAGAAAAATCAGATCAAAAAGAAAAAAAATGAGAAAGAAAACAAAATGCAATCAAGCAAAAAAAGGAGTGAAAATATTATGTTGTTATGCACACTCATTCCCTACAATCTGCTTTCTGGATGTAGATGACTCTCTTCATCACAAGATCATTGGAACTGGCTTGAATTACCTCACTGTTGAAAAGAGTCATGTCCATCAGAATTGATCATCGTATAATCTTGTTATTGCCATGTATAATGTTCTCTTGTTTCTCTTCAGTTCACTTAGTATCAACATGTAAGTTTCTCCAGGCTTCTCTGAAATCACCCTGCTGATCATTTCTTATAGAACAATAATATTCCATTATATTTACATACCATAACTTATTCGGCCATTCCCCAACTGATGGGCATCCACTCAGTTTCCAGTTCCTTGTCACTACAAAAGGGTCTGCTACAAACATTTCTGCACATGTGGGTCCTTTTCTCTTTTTTTTTTTTGTCCACTAGGGACACTACTGGATCAAAGGGTATACACAGTCTGATAACCCTTTGAGCATAGTTCCAAATTGTTCTCCAGAAAGTTTGGATCAGTTTACAACTCCACCAACAATGTATTAGTGTCCCAATTTTCCTACATCTTCTCCAAGATTCATCATCATCTGAAAGATGTGTAGTGGTACCTCAGGTCTTAATATGCATTTCTTTGTATGATTGTAAATCTTGACAAACAATGGCTATAATTAATATTTCAGAGTCTATAGGAACCCTGAAATTCTAAATATTCTGGATAATCTATGCATAAGAAGTCTATTACACTTAGTTATGTACTTTAAAATAATTCAATCCAAGTTATCTACCATTTATAGGGCATCAAGGATGTTCAAAACAAATGTGAAGTGTAATTGTTTTTTCTTTAACTAAGATTTCAGAAAGCCATCCTGCTCACCATAGATTGTTATATGAAAAAATAAAGTAATTCCAAAAAAGTGTTTGGAACATTTTAAACCATTTCCTGACAGGTTTCCACTGTTCCTTCCAGTATAAACCCACAGTCAACACCAGGGGGGTGAAAGGATTTTAGCCTTGATTTGAATAATTGCTAGGTTGAGCATTCAGCTTGTTTTTGAGTTTTAAAAAGAAGAAGAACCAACCTACAGGCCATCAAATATATGCAGACTCATGACAAGTGATGGTTTGACAATGAGTTCAATATCTGAATGCTGACCTTCAGTTCCTTCTCTATGCTCTAAAAATTAAGACCAGATGTCTCTAAAAAGGGCTGGTAGTAAGGATGAGGGAACAGGTTTTTTTTAATTTTTTTTTTTTTTACCAAATTTAGAATCAATTTGAAAGCCTCTTGGGCTCTAAGTTTAGAAGGTACCAAAGTCTTTCCAAATCTTTCCAGGTTTAATTTTGTTTAGTGCTGAAAAAAAAATGTATATATATATATATATATATACATATATCCTATAAAAATTAAAGAGGCTTATTAAAATGGCTTGTGCAGAAACTTGGATGTGAAACAACTCACATGAAATAATGTTTTCATATCTTAATTGTAAATTCATCATAAATACAAGGGAAGGATTCAGTTCTCCCTTAGGGTATGCATGTTTTAAAAAAAAGAAGGAAAAAAATTTTGGCAAAGGACATTTTAACTTTTGCCAAACCAAGAACATTTGAAAACTAGTTGGAGATAAATGAACCCAAACTACTACTGGACTTGGAATGGATGCTGTTACAGAATGGAGTATATTTAAAGTTTATGAAAGGAAAGATTCAATAGCCATGCTTTAAGCCTGCTTACTTCCAGGCAGGTGTTGCATAAATCAGACCGATAAGTTCTCTGGAGGTATTTCCAGCTGGACCTAGCTGTGATTCTCTGATATGATGGCTCTCTTTTCTGTCAACCCAGCCAAACAGGAGGGAATACATTCCTTTTCCCTGAAAACTGCTCACGTGATTGTCTCTGTGATTAAGATGGAATATTTATATGGACAATGGATAATATGACATTTGCCCTAGACCTGCAGACAGATGTTGATTAAGCATTATGAGCTTGAACAAATGTTGATGGAAAGAGTCCTGCATGGGAATCAGAAGACCTCAGGGTTAGTGCTGGCTTTGTAGCTTCACAGCTGTGAGAACCAGGGAAATTCAGATAGGTCACACAGACCTGTGTGAACTTCAGTTCTTTATCTACTGAGAGGGCAAGAATAAGGCCTGTATCAACTGCCTTGGAGGGTTATAGTGTAGGTCAGATGAAAGATGTGTTTAAGGCATTTTGTAATGCTGATATTTCAACCCTTCAGTGGTTCCCTGATCTCTTTCACCAGAGCAATCCTTTCAATGATGTAGATTAAGACCCATCTGTCCCTTCTCCCTACTCCTCCCCCATTCTTTGCATGTCACTATGAAGATCCATTGTAGGAGGAATTTTTCTACTCTTTTAAAATTCCACAGATACCATAGCAAACTTTGGGTTGTTGAATCATTATTCATCTTGGTTAGTCTTGCTGTCACTATGAACTTTCTTTTCTTTTTCCTTTTCCTCTTTCCCCCCCTTCCCTTCCCTTTTCTTCCCTTCTCATTCTCCTCCCCCTCCTCTTCTCTGTTCCCCTCCCTTTTCTACTTCCCCTTTCCTTTTCCCTTCCTTTTTTTTTAAGCAGACCTATAATTTTATTGGTGTAGAGACTAACCTAGCTAAATTTGCATAGGCTCATGTAGAAACCAAGTGATTAAAAACTTTTGTCTATACATACTCATGCAACTGTTTATTAAGGCCTGAAGAGTTTGTGATTTGTCTATGTATTTGTATCAATGAAGTTATGTCTTCTGAATCACTGAAGAAACATTATCATTGCATTATTAATGATATTCTATTATTGTAATGCAATATTCTAAATAAATGTATTTTATGGGTATGTCTGATATGATAATAATAAGAAAGGTAGCATACCATATTAAAATGAAGTAGAATTTAGTTAAAGCCCCTCCTACAAGATATCTTGAATGCAGAATGCTGGGCAAGTCTTTAACTTTTTTTGTTCCCAGGTAACTATCTATGATTATATCTTGCAAAACAGGTGCTAATCTATATTGGTAGTGGAAGTTTCCTTTCTGGGAATTATGGGATTTTTAAAAAATAAAATAAATTTTATATTATAGTGTAAACCAGTAGGAAATATGATTTAACTTACATATATTTACCTTGTATACTTTTGGGGAACATTATATATTACATTTAGCATAGTACAGCATGCTATTTATATTACATATTATTGAAGCAAAGCATATTTGCATATAAGAACAAAATTTTTATTATAAAATACTTTAAAATTTTAAAACACTTAACAGTATTCTACTTAGTACTTTATAAAATTTCTCTATTCCTGCTGGTCCATGCTCGATTAATAATTAGTGCTAAATCATGGTCATTTTTGATATGCCTCCACTTAGTTGCTCATAGTTAACTTTAGACATATCACAATGAGAAAAGATGGTCTATGATATTCCTTGGCATTGATCCAAAATACACTTAACTTCTTAAAAGAATAGAAAATGATCACATTTCTTTTTTTTCTCATCTGGCATTTTAAAAATGATTACCCCACCTCTTCCACCAAAGTGCACCACTGTGCTGTGGAAATCATGACCACCATTTTCTGCTACTTAAATGTGAACATTTTACAGAACCTCAGAAATGAATATATTACCAATAAGAGAGCTGGGGTGGAATGTTAAGTGGCATAAGGTAGAATGAATTACATTTTACCCTGGGACAGAGGGAGATTTATTGCTTGCTGACTTGTTCAAGTTCATCTAAGGACAGTAGAATCCAACCTTGGGTATGGTCCCACTCATCAGCAGCATTGCCCTTTTAAAGGGGCAGAGCCATTACCTACAAAAGACCTATTTATTGAAATGGATCAGTCAGTAAATTATCTGCATTGGTTGACTCTCTCTCAGCTGGTTTTCGGTCTTTCTGTTTCTCCTGAAACTTGTTCCTACTTTCTATATTCTCTGCATATAGTCACTTAAATTTTTGTTTTTTGTTTTTCTTTTTTGGTCCAGACCTGTGATTTTACTGAAGTGAGATATTTATGGTGAAGAAACTTCCTCTACCTTGGCAATAGGACTGTTTCATTTTTTTTTATATTTGTATCCTCAGTCACTTAGTACAATGCCTGTCCCATAGTAGATACTTACTTTGTAAGTATTTTTGATTGATTATCAAAGCAAATCACAGATAAGTAACTGTCCTTTAATATACAGTCTTAAAAAATTTTCTGGGTCTCTAAGATATTAAATTGTATATACCTATGTCAAAAGTGGGACTTAAATTCAAATCTTTCTGATGCCTAAGAGAGTTTTTTATCCATTATTCAAATTGTATATATATATGCATATAGATATATGCACATTTATGTATGTATATATCGAGAGACAGAGAATATACAAAGGAATGAGATTGCAGAGATTGAATAAACACAAATGTGTATATTATATATGTGTATGTGTATGTGTGTGTGCATAGATACATATATTTGTGATACAATACATACTATCTATCCATCCATCCACCTCTTTGTCTATCTAGCTATGGTTTGGTCCCAGCCGGTGCTTCTCCTGTGTTATTTACATATTTCTTGACATAGGAACTCTTACTCTAGCTCAAATACTAAAAAAAATTTTTTCTAATAATTTCTAGCTATGTGACCATAGGCAAATCACTTAATCTTTTGAAGTATCCATCCATCCATCCATCTATCCATCTATCTAATCTATCTGTCTGTCCACATATCTATAGATAGATTGATAGGTAGGGAGATAGATATTTAATCTATATCTCTCTCTGTGTAGGTATATTTGTAATGGAGATAATAATAGATACTCTTTATTCAATATGACCAAAAAGATCAAAATATCAGATAGTATCCTAGCAAATGTCCTAGGAGGAGTTCAGAATATATGGGGATATCCTGATTGTGCTGAACTTAGAAGGGTGAGACTTAGGCAATGAGTATGTATATATGTATGTATATATGTGTATGTACACACACACATATTACATTGATACAACAAGAGAGCAAGACACACACACACACACACACACACACACACACACAGAGAGAGAGAGAGAGAGAGAGAGAGAGAGAGAGAGCCAGAGTGAGAGAAAGCAAGAGAGAGTTGAGGGCCAGAGCAAGAGAGATTGAGGAGAGGAAGAGAGGGAAGGAGGGAAAGAGAGGGAGGGAGGGAGGGAGAAAGTGAGGGAGAGAGAGAGAATGAGAAAAATATATCCAGGAATGAGAAAATAGCAATTGAATATACACATATTTATGGTTAGAATATAGAATATGGATAGAATATAGAATATGGATTGAATACATATATAACTAAAAATTTTTAATCCTTTTTATGACTAAATAGTGCAACTTAATTTTCTTCTTTTAACAAAGAAATGAGGAAGGGGATAGGAAAGGTGCCCTACTGATTGCTTCACCTGCTATGAGAGGTGGGATCTTACTCTGTGGTGAAAATATACCCCTCCAAAGTACAAATACTTTTG
>JAJPUD010007197.1:2775-52214 GCA_023553655.1 Myrmecobius fasciatus | reverse complement strand
AAAATTAATCTAGTCAATAAGTTTGTATGCACTCCCCAAAGAAGTAAACAAGAAGCTCATTACAATGAGATTTCCACTTGCTGGAAAGTGCCATAATCACCATGATCAGTGCCTGTGCTCACATCCTGACAAACTCTAATGAGGTAAAAGAAGAATTTACAAAGATCCTTAGACCCTTATCATCAGTGTGCCAAAAGAGGCCCAGATTATAATTCTGGGTGACTTTAATGCAAGAGTAGGTTAAGATTACCAGACACATCAGGGAGTCCTTTGGAGGCATGGAGTTGGGAGCAGCAATAGTAATGGTCACTTACTACTAAAGACTTGGGCAACTCATGACCTTCTCATACTAAAACTGTCTTTCATTTATCTAAAAGGCAATAAAACTTCATGGATGTATCCTTTCAGCAAATATTAGCATTCAAAAGACTATATCATTGTAAGGAGAAGAGACAGATAGTATGTGAAAGAAACAAAGGTCGTGTGGTGTAGAGTATTGGATTTATCCTCTTCAAGCTAAACATTCACATTCAATAAAAGTGGTGGCCCCAAGGGGAAACGACTATCAGAACACTTAATGACAATGGCTTAGAGCATTTATCCATGGGGGAATATGTGAGTAGCTTGTTACTTAATTTAGGGGAAAAGCTGTTACCAAACAGAGTCAGTAGCAGTAGAGTAGGCAATGCTCATCATCATCACTCCAAATGTTCATATGAACTATGCATACTCAACTTGTTAGTAGAACTCTGAGCTCATATCAGCCACAGTCAGACACACTATACTTTGACCACAGCATAATGATGTTATTTTGCATGAAGGATAATAACCATGTAAAATGCAATTATATCTGTAATACTTATTTCATAGGTTAATTGTAAAGGTCAAGTGAAATAATGTATGTAAAATAGTTCTGCAAATGTTAGAATGCTGTTATTCAATCATTTCAAAAATATCTGACTCTGTGACACTGTTGAGATTTTCTTGACAAAAATTCTCTTTCTCGTTTTAGGGATGAGGAAACTGAGGCAAATGCAAAAGGTTAAGTGACTAGTCTAGGGTCACACAGCTAATAAGTGTCTTTGGACTGATTTGAATTCAAGAAGATGAGTTTTTCTGACTCCAGGAATGGTGCTCTATCCATTTTGCCATCTAGCGCCTCTTTAAAGTACTATGTGTCAGTTGTTATTATTGAAAATCTCAATATATGTGTGTATATGTATGCATATGTATATATATGTCAAAATATTCATTGGAAGATGTAATAATAGATAATTTCTGTTTAGCCACTCTTAATTAGTATCAAGTGAGTTATAAAACAAGGAGACATATGCTGGCCAAATATGTTCACTCTACTGTCATGGAGGTTGTCCAAGCACAGCTTTCAAATGGAAAAAACTCCCTATAGATAGGAGGATCCTCCAGATGATTTTATTTACAGATGACATTGTACAGAGTGTGGCAGCAGAAATTTAAGCTCCCCAACTCACATTACTTTTCACATTGTCTCTGTGACTTTTCTATCTAGTACAGTATCTTGCACTTAGTTGGTGCCAAATAAATAGTTGTGTATTAAATTGAATTCCTGAAAGATCATAGAACCTTTCAGTGAGATATCATTCAAAAGTTCTACTTAACTATTCATGCTTAAAATAAATACAAAACCAAAAAACCAACTAGATGAGGAATACTTCTTGTCCACACTGTATATGTAGTTGTATGAACAATTTGTAGAGCTACGCCCTCAATGGGTATACACATACATATGTGTGTATACATGTCTGTGTGTCTATACATCTTGGACAGACTGTGAATGGACAATGCGCTGGGCTCAGAGTTAAATATGAGTCAGATGGATAGGGAGTATTATATAACATATATAAAGTATACATAAATTATAGAGTGTTTTTAAATGACCCCAAGCTTTTCCTGAATCAAAGATCTATTTTCCAAATGTTAATATTCTTCTGATATACATTTTGGCTACAAATTAAGGAATACCAGAATTTCCAAAAAATTAAATTTGCAAGTCACCCAAAGTGTTATTGAGATAGGCACTGTGGACTTGAATAGGCTATAAACTATAACTCATGAAGAAAAGTTTGGAAGAAGTGTCATGCAGAATATAATAAAAAGGTGAAATCATTAGTAAAAGAAGTGGGATGGTCATTCATGGATAGCAAAAAATAAATGACAGTTCTAAAGCTCCTTTGATATTCACATAATATATAAATATGTGGAGCATATTGGATGACCTCTTATAAAATATTTATAGGAGAAATGGACAAGGATCATCACATCATATGAGAGACCATAGATGGATTGCAATTTGAAAATTTGGAAGGAATATGCATATCATTGAGATCACAGATAATTATGGTATTGAAGTACTGAATTTTAAGGTTCTTATCATGTGACTGGCCTTTGATTAGGTGAGGAAGCATTTACTTTCATTGAAAATGTAACCCTTGGCTCAAAGGGCTAATTACATTGGACTCTTTCCTCTCTATTGGAGACATTACTCAGTGCCTCACATGGGTGTGAAGTAAAGGCAGAGTTTGTGAGAACTAGAGAAAACAGATCACTTTCTTGTGGCTTTGTTATGAGAGACAAATATATATCAGTATAATCTCTCTTTAGGATCCTGAAGACAAAGAAAAAAATCTGAGAAGTCAACATTTGCATGTGTGTATAGGTATGTATGTAATTATGTGTGTATACTGCTATATACATACAACAAATACTTTGATTTGTTTTTAAATAAATGGGTTTGTTTGTTATTTGCTATGTGTTCATCATGGAACTAACATCAGGTGGTAAGGAATCAATCCTAGTATTTATAGTTTGGGACCTTTCTTTTCCATTAAGATATAGAGATCAATGATGCAATTTGAACCTTAAAATTACTTGCCCATAAGTAACAATACTAAAAGTAACAAATAAATATAATTTTGTTTCCATGCCCTCTCTCTCTGAAGAAAACAAAATGACTAACCTCAACCTCCTGCTTCTCCCTTCTTTTAAGAATTAGTGTTTTTTTTTTAATAAAGTGTTGGAGATATGGAAGGAGGAGAGAGGAGATTCTACAGATTATTCTTGCCCTGTGTGAGCCACATCTAAACAGACCTACATGAACATGCCATACATGTACAAAACAGATTATACCCCCACATGCATACACACACTCTGTCAAAAATAAAACTATTTCCATACCAAAGTATTGGCTCAAATATTTTGGCCAAAAAGTTTTAGGTGGTGACCAATCAAAGATGATTTCAGTACAACCAAGTGTTCTTGAGGGTAGATCCTTCTATATGTTAAAAATTTTGGATTCATTGATCAAAGTTTCCTCTGTTTTAAGAAAAATCATGGTATCTGGTGAAATACTTTATTAATTTCTGCTATAGTCCTGATATAGACCCTAGTGTGGAAGCTATTGTCAGCTGTGACTTATTTAAATGAGCAAACTGAAGCAAGACTAGTTAGCCCCATATCCCCTAATTAAAAGAATGATAGAATTTCAGATTATTTAATATAATAGATTGTGTAACTTATCTGAGCTTTAATTCTGTTCCTTTGTTGTGTCTGATATCCAGTTTTTGCTGATATGTTGGTTGTATGTATTTTTGATTCTGCCTATTTTCTTATTTTTTAATATGGCATATTACTTCTTATTTTGGATAAGTTTGGGCATAGTCCTCAAGCATCTGGCTATTTTCTTGGATTCTGCATTTGCTCATCCAACCTTCTTTGTTACTTTTATACCTTGATACTAACGTGTAGCCCTTCAGATTTTTACTCTACTACCGAGGGGAGTACAGTATACACTTTTAGCATTAAACCCCATAAGATCTCAGTCTGCACCACTGAGAACTTTTAGTCCTAACACAGGACTAGGAAGAACTAGGAAGAACAGTATCTAAATTTTTTGGTTACATTGTATACTCCCCCCCCCCAAGTTCTAAGAGACTTAAATATCCATTTATTCTTTTACAAAGAATTGCTCTGGTATATTCATCATTACAGTGACCATTAAAGAGTAGAAGTAAACATGGTGGTGAAAAAAAATAGGCCTCCTGCTTTCCATTACCCCATCATGTCTTTCCTGAGTCCTACAGGCATAAACAACAGTATATATGTGGGAGGTAAAGAAGGGATTTCATGCATGCTGCTCCTTCAAAATAGCAATATTCCATTTCAAAAACTTTGAAGAAATTAACTCATAAATTACTCTATTGTTTATAGTCATTTATCAATCCTTATCATCCAATTTAAGATATAAGGGGAATAAAAAAAGATATAAGCTGCATGCTTCACATTACCTCTTTCCAAGTTTTCATCCTTATTTTAATATATCTAACTCATCTCTAGGCTGGTTTACTCCCATCTCCTACTCTATTTCATTGTGACATTTGAAACCCATGCTCTATTCACAATATATTCCTTCTATCTTTTCTCTTTAAGTGAAACCCATCTTCCTGCACTTGTGCAGAATATTACTACCTATTGCAACTCCCTTTCTTGGAATTCATTTAATTGTATTCCTAAGGGCCAAGAGAAGTGATGAATGTGACCCTTGATCCTCATTGTTATTTGCAGAACATGCTTCTTTCTCAGTCTTACTAAATTATATCAAGATGGATGCTCCAAGCATGCATCACTTTATTCCCTTGTGATATTCTTGGTAGCCACTTTGTTTCCTGGATCAGAAACCATGCCCTAGAGGATTTAACCTTTTCAGATGCAGAATGTCTATTCTTAGGACCCAGTTGTGTTTCATTTGACTACCCCCATCTTCCTGCCAGCTTCCATACACCTTGAGTCCACTCCACACGTTTCCATTTCTAAAATCACTCACTTGCACAGCCAATGAGTCCACTACAATCAGTTTTTTTTCAAGTTAACACTATCACTACTTTATATAGGAGGCTCATTCTCTTTCATATTAACCTGATCTTTTCCCCATTCTGACTACAGTCATTCTACAGAAATGAATTGTTTACCTAGACTCTTTCCTATACCAAATCCAGGATAATTTCTAACTATTTTTAACCAATTAAATATCCTTTTGAAAATAATCTTTTAGCTCATCTAGGAATTATTGTTGGGATTGTGTCCAATTCATATTTTTTCTTTGAGACTTTGTGGCTATTTTAAATTATTATCTTCTCATTTTTTTTTCTCTTCATCTCTACCACTAGAGTAACTTTTTATGGTCAAATTGTTGTTGTTGTTTGCTCATTTTTCCAGCCTATTTCTTGGTTTTGAACTTTATGCTAAAGTTGGGCTCTGTTCCCAGTTTGGGGGAGGAGGGGAAGAAATAAAGTGAGAGAGAGAGAGAGAAACAGAGAAAGAGAGAGAGAGAGAGATTGGAAAAATAAATGAGAGCGATGTAAGAAATTTCCAAAATACAGTTAAAAGCTTGGTTAAAAAAGGCACAAAAAATCTACTAAAGGAAATAACATTTTTTAAACAAAAATTAAACAAATGGTAAAAACAGTACAAAACTTGACTGATGAAAACAACTCCTTAAAAAGAGAATTGGTCAAGCAGGACGATTTCAGAGAGGCCTGGAGAGACTTACATGAACTGGTGCTGAGTGAAATGAGCAGAACCAGGAGATCATTATATACGGCAACAACAATACTATATGACGATCAGTTCTGATGGACATGGCTCTCTTCAACAATGAAATGTTTCAAACCACTTCCAATTGTTCACTGAAGGAAGCCATATACACCCAGAGAGAGGGATGTGAAATGTGGACCACAACATAACATTCTCATACTCTCGATTGATGTTTGCTTACATTGTGTTTCCTTTATCTGATATGTCTTTTGTGTAGATATGATTTTTCTTGCACAAGAATAAGTGTGGAAATATGTATACATATATTCGATTTGTCAAGTATTTTAACATAATTAACATGTAGTGGATATCCTGTCATCTAGGGGAGGGGTGGGGAGTTGGGGGGAAAATTTTGTAACAGAAAGAGATGTAAGGGTTAATGTTGAAGAATTACCCATACATATGTTTTGCAAATAAAATAAAATTTTTTAAAAAAGAGAGAATTGGTCAGATGCAAAAAGAGGTATAAAAGCTCACAGAAGGCAATATTTCTTTAAAATTACAATTTGGCAAGTGGAAAATAATGAATTTATGAGATATCAAGAAGCAATGAAACAGTTAAAAACTGAAAAAAAGAAAAAGAAATATCTTGTTGACAAAACAACTGACCTGGAAAATAGACCAAGAAAAGATAGACCAAGGATTACTGGACTGCCTGAAAGCCATAATTAAAGAAATAGCCTAGATATCACATTTTTGAGAAATTATAATATCCTTGAACCAGGCAAAATAAACATTGAGTGAATCCACTGATTATCTTTTGAAAGAGATCTCAAAATGAAAATTCTAAGGAATACTTTAGTCAAAGTCCAGAGCTTCCAGGTTAAAAAGAAAATACTTCAAGCAGCCAGAAAGAAATCATTCAAATACAGTAGAGACATTGGTAGGATGACACAAAATTTATCAGCTATCATGTTAAAAATCTTGGGATATGATATTCTGGAAGGCAAAGGATCAATCAAAAATAATCTACCAAGAAAAATTCATGATAATCCTTCATTGGAGAAGTGAATATTTAATGAAATAGAAGACTTTCACACATTGCAGATGAAAAGAACAGAAATCAATAGAAAATTTGACTTTCAATGTGAGACTTGAGAGGTATATAAAGGTAAACATGAATAAGAAATCATAAGAAACTCAATAAAGTTAAACTGATTACCTTCCCATATGAGATGACACATATAACTTTTAAGAACATAATTTTTAGGACAGTTAGAAGGACTCCACATAAACATGGAAGTGAATCGATTATGATGGGATGATCTAAAAAAATGAATAACTGATGCACTGAGACAAAGGGGAAGGTATAGGAAAATAAGGGAAATTATTTCACATAAAATAGGTTTATAATGGAGGGGAAAATGAGGAGTGCAGGTAATATTTGAACTACACTCTCATCTAAATTGGTTAAAAGAGAGAGGAATTAAATATATATAATGCACACACACATATGCATGTATATCCATTCGATTAGGTATAAAATCTATCTTACCCAACAGGGAATTAGGAAAGGAAGATGATAAGAGAAAGGTGCAGTAGTAATAAAAGGGAAGATGAATTAAGTAAGGCAGTGGTCAGAAGCAAAACAGGCCTTTTGAGAAGGAACAGAATAAAAAGAGAGAGAAAAGAATAAATAGAAGAGAATAGGATTGAAGGAAATTCACAGTTAGTAATCATAATTGTGAATGTGAATAGAATGAATTTACCATAAAAAAAAAAGCAGATTGCAGAATGGATTAGAAAACAGAATCCAACAATATGTTATTTACAAGAAACGTACTTGAAACAGAGAGGCACAGGCAAAGTTAAAAATAAGGGGATAGGGGCAGCTAGGTGGTGCAGTGGATAGAGCACCAGCCCTGAAGTCAGGAGGGCCTGAGTTCAAATCTGGTCTCAGACACGTAACAGCTGTGTGACCCTGGGCAAGTCACTTGACCCCAATTGCCTCAGCAAAAAAAAAAAAAAAATAAGGGGATAGAGCAGAATCTATTATTCCTCAATTGAAATAAAAAAAACCATAGAGGTAGTATCATGATATCAAACAAAGCAAAAGCAAAAATAGAACTAATTAAAAGAGGTAAGCAGGGAAAGCAGATCTTGTTAAAAGGCACCATAAACAATGAACTAATATCAATTCTAAATATATATACATATACACACATGTATCTATATCTATCTCTCTCTATATATATACATGCATTTATATACATACATAATGCCATACCATCCAAATTCTTAAAAGAAAAGTTAAATAAATTATAGAGGGAAATAATTAAACTGTACTAGTAAGGAATGTCAACTTTTTCTTCATCAGCTGAGAACTGTGGGGACCATTTTATAGAAATCAAGGATTTTCTCTGGGTTTCTGGATGAAAGGAAGGAAGGAAGGAAGGAAGGAAGAAAGGAGGGGAGAGAGGGAGAGAATGAGAGACAGAGGAAGGAAGGAGGGAAGGGAGGAAGGAAAGGAGCAAAGAAAGAGAGGAAGGGGAGATGGGAAAAGAAGTAAAAAGAAGGGGAAAGAAAGGATTAAGAAAAGAATAAGATAAGAAGGAATCAGAGAAGGAGGAATGGAGGAAAGAAAGGAAGGATGGTAGAGAAAAAGGAAAAAAAGAAGGGACGAAGGAAGGAAAGAAGGAAAGAAAGGAAGAAAGGAAAGAGAAATGGAGGGAGAAGGAAGGCAGAAGAATGAGAAGGCTAGATAGTTGGAAATCCATTCCCATTTTGATTTCAGATCAACACAGTCTGCTTTGAATACACAATGTTGTCCATTTTTAAGATGAGTTATTTAAGTTTTGCAAAATTTAATTCCCAGTGCAGTCATAAATTAAAGTGTGGCCTGTAGTATATATTTTTGCCTTTCCTCTCATACCACACATGGAGATAATGTTAAACTTTTGATTTAAAAATGACCAAAATATTTTTGAAAAATCTTAGTTACAACTAGATAGATACTAACATCAAAATATCTGATGAGGGTAACACCTCATCAATTTGAAGTGTTTTCTCAATTGGCAAAGTGATTGGATGCCATCAGTTAGAGGAACATTTCAACCTCATTTTTTGCCAGCAAAGCCTTTCTGAATTTAGTGCAATAAGCAGAGCTTAAACTTAATGTCCTCCTCATAATGCTTTCATGTAATTCAAACAGCCCAATTTTGTCCAAACTAAATTTAAAAATAAATTGCATTTGAAGTTCAAACATTGATAGTTTTAACTTGAAAAGAATGTGATTTGTCACACTGGGTCAAACCAGTTACAAAGTCAAATACATTTATAAAATGCCATATGTACTCAGGCTGGAGGGGGGTAGGGATACAAAAAGAAGCAAAAAAACAAGAGTTCTGCTCTTAAGGAATGTGTAAAAAGAGGTGTGCTAGATTGAATGAATTGTAAGGTTTCTTCTAACATTAACTGGGCAGATAATCTATACAGTAATGACATTTACATAGGAACTTCTATAGATGACTATACAGATGTGAAGATGGGGTTTTACTCCTACCCCAGTTCATCACATAAGGGCCTAGATGTCTTGATTAAAAAAATCAGTAAATCAAAAATAGGCCTTAATCAATCAGAGCCTATCATAAGTTTTGAGTCATTAGCTGAAAACAGATGATGACCCACGGTAAATATCTTGAATGAATCATTCACTTGGCATGGGGCTGTATTCTCTTTCACTCTAACTGCCCCCCCTTCTGTCTTTCTCTGTCTCTCTCTCTCTCTGTCTTCACCCTCTCTCCTTTCCCCACTCCTATACCCCAACCAGATTACAAAAAATTAGAAGATCTGGAGTAGCAGTATCTCCAGCACCATCTGTATCAAAAGCTAAATAATACATTAAGGACAAATTAGATAAACCAATGAAAAACAGTTTCAGAATTCAGTGAAGGCAGCAACTCTTGGAGCTCAGCTGAGAGATACATCTACAGGGAACTTCATGACAAATATAGGTTAACCATTTAGATACATGTGTTCTCTTACTTTGAGCCCTTTTCTCTTGGCTAATTTATATTTAAGGGAAGGGTGTGTCTCCAGTTTGGAAGGGAAGGTTTTGCAACAATTCTCCTTACTATACCTACTTAATAAATAATCCTTCTGAAAGCTAATTAAATCCTACTGATAATCAATGGGGAACATGAATCATAATAGTAGCAAACCCCATATTCCCTCAGTATTTACTAAAAAACTCTGAGGAGAAGGCATCTTTGGGGTGACTATACATTGACAGAAATAATAAGGGTATTCAGAGTAATAAGGTTGGGTTAATTAATAAAAGAAAACTTTTGTGGGAAGTGAAGTTTAAGTTAGATGTTGAATGTGATGGTGGACAAGCAGATACAGAGAGAAATGAAAAGATCACTTTGGTAGAGAATCCTTTATGAAAGACATAGATGAAGGAAGCATCAAATTGCATGGAGGTAATAGATTTTCTCTATTGTAGCAAAAGATTTAAGTATGGGGACAGTGGAAAGAACACTTTCTTCTGGATTCAGAGAAGCTAGGTTCAAATCCCACTTCTAATACTAGTTGTGGGATCTTGATGTTTGCCTTTCTTAATTTAGAAAATATGGCATTTAAATTAAATGACCTAGGAAGTCCCTTTCAGCTTTAGATCCATGGTCTTAAGTCATCAAATTCACTCCACTACTTAGAAAGCAAATAGGTTGAAATAACTGATATTTCAACCCATTCCAATTCAATTAAGCAAATATTAAACTACTGTTATAAACAAGGTGTTGGTAATAAAAAGACAAAAAACAAAGTAAGGGGCAGCTAAGTGTCGAAGTAGATAGAGCACCAGCCCTGAAGTCAGGAAGACCAGAGTTTAAATCTGGTCTCAGACACTTAGCACTTCCTGGCTGTGTGACCCTGGGCAAGTCAACTGCCTCAGCAAAAACAAAACAAAACAAAACAAACCACAAAGTAATAAAAACAATTTCAGAGGAGGCAGTACTAACAATTGAACAGAAAGAGAAAGGACTAAAGAAAGAAACAGGAAAGGCCTCCTAGAGATGGTACTTGATCTATATCTTCTGGAAGTTAGAAATTTTAAGAGGCAGAGGTAAAAAGGGAATATTTGCAAAAGAACAAAGGAAGGAGATGAAAAATTATGTATCCCGAATATCTAATAAGCCAATATGACTGAAAAGAATACATGTAATTTATTAAATCCTCTTTAAGTTCTGTGTTCTCAAGTTTCTATATCCCTCCTTCCTTTCCCCTTTCCTCCCACCTCCCACCCCCAAACTCTCCCAGTCAATAATTTCTGCTCCAGCCTCCCTTCCCTCCCTGAAGAATCTTGATTTTACTTACAGTGGTCCAATTTAATCATTATAGGAACCCATACATTATCAGCTATCCTTCAATACTCTTTTGTCTGATTGCCAGTCTGCCTAGCCACATACTTAGACTCTGGGTTATCTCCAACTTCTAATTTCTCTGTTCTCATCTGCAGGAATGCTCCTGCAGAAAGTAATACAATTTGGCCAACTGGGTTCATTACAAAATTATGTTATCTAATTTTAGCTAGGTCTTCTCTGTTGCATAGTCATCTTTGCATTTTATCTTATTGACTCTCATTGACTCTGTTTCAAACTTTTTCCCTTTTCCCTCCACTTATTAGGAAAAAAATCTGATTTTTTACTTTACCAAGATACCAAAGGCCTTTTGCTTTTCCTTTCTTCCTTTATTTCTCAAAATGACTCTTCAGCATTCTTTATTCTCTCCTCCTTTGCTCTAGTTTTGATCAAGCAGTAAATCCTCTTGTCAAGATTATCCCCTCCACCTGTAGTCTTAATCTTATTTCCTTCTGAGCTAAATTCAAATTCTACTTCATACCTTTATTGTTGATTCTTAGTAAATTACTTAACTTCTTCAGATTCTTCATCTATAAAGTGAGAATAATTCAAGAACCTACCTAATAAAATTGTCATAAAGATTACATGAGAAAATGTGTGTAAAATATTGCAAATTTTGTTGCTGCTTTTGTCACTGTTGTTAAAGTTATTGCAACTTTTTTGTTTGGGATGTCTGATACAAGTTGTAGTCTGTGAACAATGGCTTTCTGGTCCTTTGGAAACAAATACCCATCAGTCTGCAACTCTCTCTTTTGCAGTATTCAAAAGCAATCATTGACTCTCGTCTGTGATTACATCAAAATTTACTAAAAATGCAAACTCTCTCATTAATGTTTTAATTAACAAATTAGCTAGAATTCCCATCCTAGCAAAATGAGGAAATCTCATTAGTTATCTTTCCTCTCTCAATATTAAATCTTGAATTTGTAAGCCTAGAAAAAAGTTATTGGTCATAAGATTTATTAACTAAATATTAAATATTAAAAACATAGAAATATTTAAACAATACAACAGCTATGAGAAGACTCAAAGTCAGTCATTTTATCATTCTGGGAAAGTAAGGGGAAAATAAGCTGCTGAATAGGATTCTTTTCATTTTACATCAATTCCTAACTTTACTATTCTGATCATTCAGTTCTTTCTAGAATGTTGTTAACTCAGTTTCCAACGTTTTATTTCAGTCTCCTCAGAAATGTCAATTAACTACTTTTCTTTCTTCACAGAATAAGATTCAATTTAATTCAGTCCTCATCAGGAATGAAAAAAAAACATTTAAACTCACTCAGTTCCTCTCAGAATGTCCTCTTCACAAGCCCTTAAATGCCAGTCTCACATTTTTCTCCAAAGGAAGTTAACTGTTGTGATCCTTAGGAATGATAAGCCCATCTTTTCTCAGTGCCTCACACAGACTCTATGAATCTCAAAGATAACAATTAGCTATCATTCTCCAAGATTCTTCCCTCTCTTTTAAAAAGAGGGAAAAATATATTAAAAAATAAGCATCATCTAATTTTTCTATGATATAGGCAATTGAAATTGAAGTAATATTATCAGGGTATATAGGGACTAGTACCTCTGGTATGAAGGCTTCCTGAGTATTTTTCAGGACTGCTTATCTAATATGATGTCCATCTGATTTTTACTTGTAGCTTCAAGAAACTATAGTATGTACAGCAACCAAACTGTCTTGGAAGACGGACTAAATCATATTGAGAGGTCTTAAATCTGTCAATAAGTTAGGGGGATGTCTACCCTAAACATGTGAAGACTTCCTCTGACATTCTAGAATGAAAACAATTTGTTGCAACAACAGTGAAGACAGTAGAAGCAGATGTTGGGGATTGCTTAGAACTTGGTCAGATATCGAAGTCCCCCAAGACCATTCACTGCATCCCATCACTGTTCACCCTGACTTTTGTCTTGTCACTGGACTTAAATCCATTTCATGCACAAGTCAAGAAATCAGCTGGATGTCATTGGTATTCTTCAGAATAAAGAACAAACAACACCATATTTTTATCTATTTGAGGAATTTGTGCCCTTCATCATTCTCTCTTTCTCTTACCTACAATTCCTTCTTTTCCAACAGCCACTTTTTGGTGGCTGGTAGAAATTGTCTTTTTCACTTTGCTATTCCCTCAAGCTATCACATTACATCTTTTTTTTCCTCCTTCATAGGGAAACTACTACTCAATAATTCTACTTTCTCAACTGTTACTCCTCAGTCATTTGCAATTTTTCTTATGACTCCATAAGTTGACCAATATTTCTTTCTTCAACAATCTCTCAATCACAAAATTAATCAGCCAGAGACCTACACTTATTAATCTCATCGGTGCTCCTCCTGGCTTGCCTTCGGGGGTAGCTAGGCTTCTAGATGGTTTACAGTAATTCAGGTTCTCTCCTGATGCCCCTCCTTGTTACCAAAGATTCAGGGGTTTTATTTAGCCCTCATCAGTGCTACCATCTTTTTTCATTTACCCAAATTTACAATCTTAGTCATCCTTGATTCTTCTGCAGTCTGTTGTGAAGTCTTGCTAAATCTACCCATCCCATCTCTCATATCTATATTCTTTTTACTCATACAGCCTCGTTGCACTAGTTCACATCATCATCACTTTTCACTCTGAACTATTACCTTACTTGGTTTACTGACTCCAGGCTTTTCTCCATCTAATTCTCATATTTATAGTCTTAAAACTCCATAGTCAAAAGCTTTCCTGGTTCCTTATTTTCCTCTAGGCCAAAATTCAAATTCTTCAGTTTGACATTGAAATTCTTCCACAATCTAGCTCCCCCTCCTTTCCAATCTTATTTAATTCTTTTTCTGTCTGTTTCAGTCATTCTTGATGCTAGCTGATCTTGTGATATGATATCCCATCTCCCACCTCTAGGCCATTGCACAACTATTCCCTTATGTTTGGAATGTGCTTTTTCCTTATCTCTACCTAGTATAATCCTTTTAGATTCTTTCAAGAATCTCCTAAGTGAGACTTTGCATTACCTTTAATAGGTTTTAGTATCCTCTCTCTTTGTATATACTTTGCACTTAATTGTTTATGTAATTATTGTATCATCTTGGTAGAATGTAAGCTTTTTTTTGATGTTCTTCACAATACCTTACAGAATATGCATTTAATAAATTTGTGTTAAATTGAATTGCCTTTAATCATTAGATTTATTCCACCATTCTAGCTGTTCATGTATCTTTGTAGACTGTTTCTGTCAGCCAGTATGTTACATGTACCTTCAAGCTTCATGTCATTTGCAAATTTGACAAACATGACTTTTTATGACTTCATTCAAATTATTGATAGAAATATTAAAAAGATAGTACAAATCCAAGATAAGTAAGAAGATAGTATTGCAAAGTGAATGGGGACTTTTTGTGCTGGTGGTAGAAATGTAGGCCAATGTTTGCCAGCTGCACATTTTCTTCCTCAAATATTACTAAGTATCATTGGAGGATTGCTGCCTTTTCAAGACTGTTTGCATGGTCATAGTTCTAGCTGCCCAAAACATGAAAAAGCAAAAAAAAAAAATGCACGCACGTGTGTGTGTGTGTGTGTGTGTGTGTGTGTGTGCGCATGCGCGCACGAGTATGTGTGTGCATTTCCAACCTCAGAGAGAAGCTTTGGGGGTTTAGAGTATGTGGAGGTCATATAATCTTCAACCTGGGGCAGGAAAGAGGTCAAAAGAATTTATCTGCTCTAATGGACTCTTTGATAAATGTTTGCTCACTATCCATGATTGTTTTGTTTCATTTGTAATAATTATTTGGTGGAAAAGGAGTTAACACAGCTGATATTAAGCTAACTAGTACTTCCCAGCTTGGGGTGAGACTACTTAATACCTAGAGTGGTCAGAAAAAGTCACTTTTATCTCAAATCCCCAAATAATATAATACTCTTAGAATGCAAAAATTTGATGCATAATAGATATAATTATATCACCAATACTGGACTTGAAGATAAGAGAATGAAGAAATTATCATCCTGTCATAATCATCCTCCCACTTTTACCAAAAGTAGAAACCAGTCTCACTTGGAAACATGCAGTAGGACATTCTAATTTCCCAGATTTTTCTATAAATCTCTACTACATGTAGTATCCCTGAAGCCCAGTTAAAACTTCTCTTTAGTTTTTTTCCTTCTATCCCATCCAAGCATATACAGTTGATAGTTACCCTAAAGGTCCCAACACTATCCATTGCCTTGTCTAGTGTAGACTTAATACATAAGGTTATTGGAATGTGATACTTAGAATCTTTTCCAATTGCCTTTTTCCACATTTATCCCTGTATATTTTCTTCCCAAAGAGACCATGTATCTGTATCTATCTCTCTCTTTGTGTGTGTGTGTGTGTGTGTGTGTGTGTGTGTATATGTATATATATGTATATATATACATATATATATATAAAACATATATTGGATCGCTTGCCATCTAAGGGAGGGGGTAGGGGAAGGAGGGGAAAATTTGGAATGCAAAGCTTTGCAAGGGTCAATGTTAAAAAATTATGTTTTGAAAATAAAAAGTTTTAATATAAAAACATATATATACATACATATATACACTTTGGGATGAAAATAGAAGTAAGAAAAGTATATGGAGAAGAAGAGAATAGTGCTTAGAGGAGGAATACTATCCTATTCCAATGACTTAAAGAACCAAGGTAGCAGTGGTATATTGGAACGAGGAGGTTAGAAGGCTTTTGCTAATTTCTGTTTTGCCACTTATTGATGCTCAGTGTATATCTTAAATTGAAGGTATAACCTATAGGACAACCCAGGTCCTTGATTATACTATTACCATAGATGTGGGGATGCTGGAACATTAGAGGGGAAACATTTCTATTGACCTATCCCCTTCCCCTTAGGGGCTCAATGAGAGAAACTTATATCTTAGATCTATCGTGAGGATTGTAGAGAAATTAACTGATTTTTCTCATGTTTAGGGCAAGGGCTAATAGAAATGCCCCCTATCCCGAGTATTTGCCAATAGACACTCAGCCCACTCATTCCATGCTGGCCCATGTCTTTCCTAAGAGTCATCAGCTCCTGTAAGTTAATTTTCACTTCTCTCTTGAATTATCCAGTTTTTCAGACTATGCAGAACCAATCCTAGATAATTATCCCCTCTGCACTTTGTTCTTCGTAGCTCTAGAAAAAATTGGAAAAATCTGCAAGTGAAGGGATTGACTCTATAAAAGGAAGGCCCTCTTATATGGAAGAGCATTGCTTTGTCAAAAAAGAAACAAGTTTATTTCTTGATTTTACTACAATTATTTGGTCCTTAGCCTCTTTAAAGTTTTAGGCAACTTTGAATATATAATAAACAAATTAAGAAATTATATGACAATGGTATCAGATTTAATTGTTATTTTTTATTTTCAATCTTTCTTTGTGACCCCATTTGGAATTTTTTTTGACAAAGACACTAAAGTGGTCTGTCATATCCTTCTCCAGCTCATTTTCCAGTTGAAGAAACTGAAGCAAACAATGTTAAGTGATTTTCCCAGGATCACATAGCTAAGTGTCTGAGACCAGATTTGAACTCAGAAAGATGAATCTTCCTGATTCCATCCCTGCCACTCTATCCTGGTATCAGGTAGTAGAGACAATTGCCTTAGGTATTCAGTCATTCCAAATAATATGTGGGGTGTATAATTCAGTGAATTTAGCTGGCAGGGGTATTTTGCCAAGTAATAATGTATCCAAAGTCAGAAGATACCATGTTGAAAGTCCCAGTAGTGTTTGCTAAAAATCAAAATGCCAAAATAATTTATAACTGTCTACACTTCTCTTCCAATTAGAAATGATGACCTTGTAAAACATTTGATTTATTATTGACTTAATCATTAATTGTGAGCTAAACTTTGTGAAACATAGTTTTTTTTCAAATTAGTGAGAGCAAAATAATGTCTTTACTAGAGCACATTTGAACATTTTATGATGGTAATTTTTTTCATTTCTTTTCTTGTTCAGAAAGAACTATGCCAAACTCTAATTAGGATTACTTATGTATTTAAATAGATTTTTGAGTTAAAAACAACTGCCACTAGGTGGCAAACAATCTACACATAGGAACGCACACACAAAAAAGGAGAATTTATAAATACATTGTGCATCATATGCATATATTTGCTATGCCTAGATATTGAAGAATAGATATAGATGATAAACTGTTATGCCCTATATATATATATAAATTTTCCATTAGCACATGATAATATAAATGTAACAGGTCAATTCTGATGGCATATCTCCATGTGTGGTAAGTATAACTTTTGTTTGTCTCAAGTGAATTCTTCACATTTTTTTGTAGCTTGTGGGGGTGGTAGACATTTGGTTCTAAGGGCTGTACAGTTATATAAAATTTATTGAATGTTATGGTCAGACTGGGGCATAGATCACAATAGCATTTTCATAATATATCATTTTTGAGTGAAGTCTCTCTTCAGGGCTGGGATAAGAACTTGAGTTGAAACACTGGGATTCAGCAAGACTCTCAACATGTTGCCCTGTCCTTTTTTGAGCTACATTTTATTGTAGGATCATTATTCTTGTCATGTCTTCCTACCCATCACCTCTAACCTCCCTCTCTATTCTCTACCGCACAGCAATAACAGTCATCAACTAGTCCCTAGGTTATTGCAATAAACTTTGAATTGTTCTTTCTAGTTGACTCTAGTTACTGTCTACTCCAATTCATCTCCAATATAGACAAAGTGATTTTCTTTAAGCAGAGATGTTACTGTATCATTCTTCCACATACTAAACTCCCACGGTTACATATTAGCTCTACAAGAAAATATAAACTCCTATTTGTTATTCAAAGAGCTATACAACTTATCTTCCTTTGAACCTTATAACACAACCTTTCCTTGAACTTTATGGCCTAGTTAATCTGTTCTTATTTTTTTTTTTTACTTATGATACTCCATTTTTCATTTCTAGGTCTTTACTTTTCCCTTTCTGATGCCTAATTTTTTTTAAAACTCAAATGAAGAACCATGTCCTACATAAAATGTTTATTAATGCTCTTTAGCAGCTTGTATCCTTTTCCTCAAAGATCTCTTGCACTTATTACATCTATTATGCCTATTGTGTCTATTGTACAATCTTGTATCTATTATACCTATTTTGTGTCATATGCCCTCTGGAGTTATTCTTTTAACTCCCACTCCCACTGGCATCTTGGATCATTAAAGGGGTGACTGTTACCTTGGATTATAAGGTTAATCCTCTGGTCACAGTGTAGATAATGAGCCCCCAGCAGTGTATCTACCAGTAATAATCAGCTAGTAAGCTAAATTTACCCTTTAAAAACAAATTTACTCAAATGGCATAACAAGAAAAATTGTTACAATGCATTATCCCTCAAATGTGAGATAAACTTTTTTTTAAAAAAATAAATCCATGTCTATGGTGGGGAAGTCAACACTAACAAATTTACAGTGGTAGAGAAGCACATAAATAGGGACATATGTGGGTGGCCAAGGCAATTAATAATACCATAATTTGTAATAGTATCTTTTTTTTTCCAGAAGATTCTCAGGAATTTTATTATGGCACATGATGTCAAAAGTTAGTAATGGATAGGAGATTCATGCATTAATATGGACTGGCTCTACATGATCAAATGAGATTATACATACATACATATATATACATATATATATATAATATAAAACTCTGAGAACAAATCTGTAGGACATGTCAGTTCTATTTGGATTTACTTTTATATGAACTCTGCATTCAAGATCTCAAGACTATATATATGTATATCATATATATACATTTGTATACATTCACACACACACACACACATATATATAAAGCAATTTGCAAACCTTAAAGCACTATGTGTTAGCTCTTCTTATTGTTGTTATATGACTTGACCAAGTTCACATGAAGTAGTTTTTGTAAATCAAATATTTTCATTTAAGTCCTCTGATGCTAAATTAATCTCTCCTTCCATTCTATAGCACTATTTCTATCTTAATGAGAGTTACAGAACAGTGAATAAAAGAGTAGAGGAGGGGAAAGCTCTTAATGCTCTAAGAATCCTGGCTAGAGTCAAATTTTATGATACAAGCATGATCTTTTCAGCTCTTCAGCTTTTTGTAGATAACTGTGAAGACTGGTCTATTGTCAAGCCCTGATTGACAGAAGTAACTCCTTGTTTAATCACTGATTGAGCTGCCCATGTACTGGGAAGTTCCTATGTATTCAGTATCTGATTTGGTCAGCTACATTTAGGATTATAAATGCAAGATTAGTAAACCATCATTTTAACAAACTTCATCTAACCCAGGTATGAAGGTTAGCAAACTTTCCTAATCATGATGCCTTTGTGATTGATGGGGAGAAGAGGTCCAGGTCCAGACCACCTTCTGATTGACTATCTCTGTCACTCACCCACCCTTGTGAATACCCAGCAACAACAATTAGATGTAGGAGCTGAGACCCAGGAGATCTGGCCTCTCAATCAGGGTAGTCATCCCATGTATACACAAATCACTATTTCTTCAGGTGACAGGGGGGGACTATAATACTAAGGAGCTACATGTCTGCATGCCTGTGAGTAATAAACTGCCGGACTTGTAATCCTTTGAGCACTTATGTTCCTTCTTGGTACCCCTTCACTAAAGATCTCAGAGTAAGTAAACTAGTGTCATACATCCAGAAAAAGCCATCAGTCCTTCATAGAGGGTTTATTTTCTCTTAAGATATCTTGTCTAGTCTACAGTCAGGTCCTTTACTTCTTGGAAATTTAAATACAAAGTTCATCTAAAAGAAAATCTAAATAGGACTTACATGTCCTACAGATTTGGCCTGAGAGTCTTTTATTTGATTGTTCATGTGTGAACCTCGTCCCTTGTTATGGGGAAGATTGCTCAGAAGTGGGCATTTCTTTTTCTGAAAGAATGTGACAGTAAAGTTAGAGAGACCACTTTGGGTTTGATCTGGGAGGAGCTGGTGTGAGGCAGAGACCTGCCTCCCTCCATTGCTGCCCCAGATAATCACTTTGGGCTAGAACTATTCATTGGCTGAGAGGACATAGAACCAGAGGAAAATGCACTGACCCAACTATGGCACTAAAATGGATGGGAAAGAACCTTGATGATTTGATGCTTGGCTATGTAGTACAATGATGTGGGAATCTGATAGGTAATGATATTTCATTGTTATTATGAGACCTGATGATAGTCTATATCAAAGTAGCCTATTCTATTTTGACAATTCATTTTCCTATAGACTATCCTTTTTAGCCATTTAAGGTTACATTTACAATAAGAATTCATAATCCAAATATTAACAATAATGGCAGAATTGGTGCCATTATTCTAAGATCCTAATGGTGTCCTGCCTTAACATTATTCTAGAAATCTCATTTTGAAACATAACTTAAAATTCTCCCTAGGATAATTTTCCTTTTAGTGTAGAGACTATCTTCAGAGTCCAAAATATGTGTATGAGAGAGACATTTGAGCAATTATCCCATTAATTTGTGCCTGATTTATTCTTTGTGGCTATCTATACTGATCAATTATCTGTTTTACTTTGAAACATATAAACCAAATTTTCTTCAGTGAGCATTTATCCAACTCTACAGTTTTTCATATACCAACCAAATATCTCAGTATTCTGAATGTTTTGGCAATTATTAAAAATATAGTTATTAAAATAATGGTTGCTTTCAGCCTCCTAAAAGAGCTTTCGTATTTTCCTTTCAGGTATAATTGAAGTCTGACTTAGGGACATAGTGGTGAGTTGTTCTTGTGGGATTGACTAATTGTGTATTGCTTAGAATTTTCTTGGAAATGATGGTAAGGCAAACCAAAATTGCTAAGTAACTATCTTCTGTTTTCATGCAGAACCTGATTTAGTGTTTGACTTTATTTGCTTTTTTAAAGGGAATCTAGATGGTTTCTCTGCCTATGTTTTTAAACAAAATACTAATGATTTAAAACATTTCTCTTTTCCTCATTAATATTATTTATATTTTGGGTATCACTTCACTAAGGTAGAACCAGAAATTAGACTTTTATAAGTTTTAGTCTGTTTTTCCTTCACGATGAGTCAGTGCTGTGTGAGTAATGGCTGTATATAATTTATTCAAGTACTCTAAAGCCCTGCTTATTAACAAAAAATTGCCCTCAGGGATTATATCTAGAAGAATGCAATCTTTTTGAGGCCAGGTGATGATTTTTGCTTTGTCTTTGTACCCAATGGCATACCTTGTATATAGTAGGTGCTTAATTAATGCTCCTTGGATTGTTTATGAATGATTTTCTTTTATAATGAGGTCTTTCTTGTATTACAAACACAAAAATAATATTTTCCAAGAAAGACAATATAGTGGAATGGAAAGAATATTTGAGAATCAAGAGTTTGAATTCTGACAGTCACTGGATCATTGTGCATCCTTGGTAAAAAGCACTTAACCTTTCTGGGTCTCAGTTTGCTTATCTGCAAAATGAAAGGATTGAACTAAAGGATTTTTAAGTTCTCTTCTAGCTCTACTATTCCTAAAGTTCTATGATTCTCAGATAATAATAGCTAATGTTTATTTCATGCACATTGTCTCATTCGATCCTCAAAATAACCCTGAGTTAATTGCTTGAATTATTATTCCCATTTCACAGATGAGAAAACACTGATAGAGAAGTTAAGTGAATTAATTGTTCATAGTTATATAACTAGTAAAAACTGAGGGTGGATATTTGAACCCAAGTATCTCTTCTTGAAACACCTTTAATTTACTAATGGATCCATAGTTTATAAAGCTCCATATTGTTTTGTAGCAAGACTTCAGTTTATGTTGAAGTTAAAAGCTAACAGTGAGAGTCTTACTTTAAGACCTATCAGAATGTTTTCTTCCAAAACCTGCATTTCAGCTATAAATCACATTTATTTTATTTATAGGCTCTAGACACATCTGTCTATGACACTTGAATTAAGTTTATACATTTTCTAAGTTAGTCTTAATACTGCTTTGGTTGGGTTTCCATCATTGATGACATTTTTATTTAACTTCATTGAAGTCTTCATCCCTTCTCTAGTTTGTTCAGTGCTTTACAAATGACATAAAGGACACATATGATGTTATGGACAACTTCTAAAACTTTAGCCACAGTAATCTTTGGATTTATAGCTGTGTAGGCTAGTTGGCCAGGGGCCAAATGTCAAATTATGAAGATGCAATTTTCAAGTGATTCTTTCTGTTAAAGGTACCTGTTTGAACATTTGCTGGAATATCATTCTTCCCAAGTTTTACATTTTTAGCTTTGAACACACAGTTAAAGTGGTCAGAAAGTGTGAAGAGGTCAAAGTATCTGACTTTGGCTTGAAAACAGAATATTTTAGCAGGCTAGACTTCACTTCTATTGTTTTCATATAAAAGTAATAGGTTTAAGTTCCATTACATTGTAATGATTATTTTTTTAACAGGTAATTATTCTGTTACATCTTATTTTTTGTTGTTGTTTTGTTTTGTTTTTGTAAATTTTAAAATTTATTTTAAACTTAATACTCAGTAGTATCTTAACTGATCCCTTTACCTTGAATTTCTTCTCCAATCCATTTTGTACACTACTGCCAATAGAACTCTACATTTATTATGGGGGCATAAGGTGTGTTCAGGAAAGACTAGTGAGAACTGCTAAGCCCTTTTCTGTAATGCTGTTTACTTTTGGTGTTCTCACCTATGGCTCCAAGAAGCTATAGCATGCTCATCATCAACACCCCAGTGAGTCCCCTTTGAAAGATGGGCTAAACTAGATTGAGGGTAATCAAAAGAGTATCAAGCTGATTGGTGAGTTAGGAGGTTTTGTACCTCAAGCATGTGAAGACATCCCCCTGGTGGAATAAGCAGATGAGAACAATTTGTTCCAACGGCCATGAAGGCAGCTGAAAATAGGCATTGTAGAGCTCTTAGAGCTTGGTTTAGACATTAAAGACACCAATGTCATTCACTACATCTCAAGCCATTGCCAGTAATCTTGACTCTGTTAAACCCCTGGATTGTGATGATTTTGGAAGAGAGAGGCCAACGATTTTGTGCAACTCTGCCTCACTTAAATCCAATTTATGCACAAATCAAAAGACATCACCCATACCACTTTACCATTTCTCATTACCTATCTCAAAGTCCTATGACAACAGACAAATGATGAAGCAGTAGGTGCAGTTACTTTGTGAGTTGTAGTCACAACCCTGCACAGTCTAGGTCATAATGTTGTCTTCTCACTAGAAGCAGCAATTATGGGATTTGACAGGCCCCTGGGTATCTGAGCAGCCTTTTAAGAATTGCACTACTCACATCCTGTTGTAAAAAAGGAGCTATAAAAGGTATCTTTCAAATTCTCTGCTTACCCAACCCTGGCCTGATTATCATGGCAGGAGGGGATCCTGCAGTAAAAACAAAACAAAAAAAAATATGGAAACTTCTGTGAAAATTATTCCACTCACTATCAATACATGGAATGTGCACACACTTCTAGATAACACAAAATCCAGTAGACCTGAAAGATGAACACGCTTGTTTCGAGAGAACTCAGTAGGTAACACATCCAAATAGTATCCCTAAGTGAAATAATTCTGGAAAATGAAAGCCAGCTTACTGAAGTTGGACCTGGATATATGTTTTTCTAGAGTAGCTATAGTGAAAGAGGCATAGGTTTTACAATCAAAACTAATCTAGTCAATAAACTTGTATGCCTACCAAAAGGAGTGAATGACAAGATCATGACAATGGGATTGCCACTTGTAGGAAAAAACACACCACCATCATCAGTGTCTAAACTTCTATCATGATGAAGGTTAAAAAAATTTATGAAGATCTGGAGACTCTTATCATCAATGTGCCAAAAGAAGGCAAGATTATAATAATGGTTGATTTTAATGCTTGAGTAGGTTGATGATTGGGAATGCTTGGGAGGAATGGAGTTGGAAACAGCAATACCAATGATCACTTACTTCTGAAGACTTGTGCATCTCAAGACTTTTTCATCACAATACTGTCTTCCATTTACCTAAATGCAATAAAACTTCCTGGACACATCCTCACAACAAACATTGACATCTAATAGACTAAGTGATTTTAAGTAGAGACAGACAGGATGTAAAAATCACAAAATGCATTATGTGGCACAGACTACTGGACTGACAATAGACTTATCCTATCCAAACTACATATTTGCATTCAATAAAAGTGGCTGCCCCAAGGCAAAATGACTACAAAAGGTATTAACATCCACAGATTATTGTTGCTAACTTGAAGAGAAAGTTGAACCAAAACACTGTTGGCAACAGTGGAGTAGAAAGAGTAGGCATCTTTTAGAAATTTGGTATACAGAACCACATTTACTCATCTGGGTCAGAACATTCTTAAATATCAAGACTGGCTTGACAAAAATGATGAGGAAATTCAGAACCTGCTAAATGAAAAATGAGAATTCCACAGGATAGTTCATCCACCTCTAAGAAGGCAGCATTTAATTCCATCAAAAGCAAAGTGAATCTTAGAGAGATGCAGTATTCTTGGCTCACTAAGAAGGAAGATAAAATTCAGTTTTTTTGCTGATAGTTATAATTCAAAATGCTTTTATGATGCCCTGAAGGTTATTTATGAATCAAAGATTCACATTGATTAGTGACAAGATCCTTGAGATTGACTGGCCACTTTGATAGTGTTCTCAACACTGTTATCAATCAATGCTGAAGCAATTGACTATTTACCTCCATTTGAAGTCAATTCTTTCCTGAATTTCCAACTGAAAAAGAAGTTTTGAATGCTTTTAGGCTCCTTCTGTGTGGCAAAGCACTTGATGCTGATTTTCATTTCAGCTGAAATTTACAAGGGGGAGGGGAATCTAAAAGCTAACAGAAATCTTCTGGGTTATAAGGCAAAAGTTTGTTATCCCTCAGGAGTCCAATGAAATCTTCATTGTCCATCTCTATAAAGGTAAAGCTAATAGATTGTCCTGTGACAATCACAGAGGTTCTTTCTCTTAGTCATTGCTTGCAAGATGCTTGCCAGAGTCCTCCTTAATAAACTGATCCTTCACTTGGAAGAAGTCATTTACCTGAGAGCCAACGTGGCTTCAGAAATGGCTGAGAAACATTCTATATGATGTTTGCTGCCTGAAAATTCTGGGAGAAATACAAGGAACAGACTAGAAGTCTGATCTGACCAAGGCCTTTGATACTTTCTGTCATGAAGGCTTATGAAAAATTATATGTGGTTGCCCAGAAAAGTTCATCAACATTGTACATCAATGTCATGATGGCATGCTTACCTGTACTCTGAATAATGGATGATGCTTTCTTGCTTTCCTAGTTACCAATGGAATGAAACAGGTGTGTATGTTTGCTCCCATGCTTTTTAGCACATTTTCAGGCTTGTTGTCAAATGCCTTTGTTGAGAGCAAACAGCATCAAGGTCAGCTACCATATTGATGGTAAATTTTTCAACTTGAAAAGGCTACATGCCAAGACTAAAGGGGAAGGAGGATTGGTGTATGATTTTTTTTTTTTTTGATAATTGTTTACTCAATGCAGCTTCTGAGGCTGAGAGGCAACAAAGTGTGGATAGATTCTCTCTTGCTTGTGCTAATTTTGGCTTAACAATTAAGACCAAGAAAACACAGGTGTTCCATTAGCCAGCACCATATCATCCATATGTGGAACCATCTGTTACAGCAAATAAAGTTTTGAATGTTATGGATAAGTTCACTTCCCTTGGAAGTACTTTCCAAGGATGTACATGTTGATAATAAGGTTGATACACATATTGTCAAAGCTAGCTCAGGAAAATGTGGGACAGAAGAGGCTGACAACTAAACTCAAGATCTACAAAGCCATTGAACTGACCTTATTGTTGTATGCCTGTGAACCTGAATCACTTCCATTTGAATTGTCTTAGGAAGATTCAGAATAAAAGTTACCAGACACTGAGGTACTTTCCTGAACTTAACTGTTAATTATTCAAACTCTACAATAGAGAGTGCAACTATGTTGGGCTGATCATATTGTTCAAATGCCAATTGTATGGCATTTGATATATCATCAAAAAAAAGCTATTTTATGGAGAACTCACACAGGTCAAGTGTTAATATGGTGATCAGAAAAAAGCAACATGGAAACAGACATTAGAGAACTGGGTCCAGGACAGATATTTTATCATTTTCCAGTTGGCCAGAAGACTTCATCATGCCAGCCAAGTGCCTCTCTGTCTCTCTCTTTCTCTGTCTCTGTGTCTCTGTGTCTTTCTGTGTTTCTGTCTGTCATTCTCTCTCTCTCTCTCTCTCTCTCTCTCTCTCTCTCTCTCTCTCTCTCCTCTCCTTTTCTCTCTCTCTCTCTGTTTGTGTCTCTATCTCTATCTCTGTCTTTCTCCCTTTTTCTTCCCCACCTTCACTTTTTAATATATTGAATGCCACCTTTCACTATGAGTTTCTTGAGGGCAGGGACTGCCTTTTGCATTTCTTTGTTTCCCCAGCAACTTAACACAGTGCATGGCACATGATAGACACTCAATAACTGTTAATTAGCTGTTTTCTGACAAACTCTTTTTTAGGAAGTCATATTTCTTGTTCTATTCTCTCATTCAAATTATCTTATATTCATTTGCCTAGTTATATACTCTATGCCACCAATAGACAATAAGTTTCTAGAAGGCATTTTTGTTTTTGTATAGATGTGATTGGTTATTGCTTGATGTTTTAAGTATTTATTAATGTATGCTTATGAGACTTCTGAGTTTTAAGCATTTATTATGCAATAGAGGAAATAGATGCCCCACATGTGATAAATATTTCAAATATTGAGTAAGAAATCCTGTTAATTCTTTTAAAGAGAGACCATAGACATGAGCCAGAGCTAATTCCAGAATTTTTCCCTGGAACATTGGAATGAGGGTATAATGAGTCAGAGAATATAAGAAAATCTTAATTTTTTAGGATTATAGATTTAAAGTTGGAAGGAACCTTAAGGGTTATCAAGTCCAATATACTTTTTAAAAAAAAATAAGTAAGGAAATTGAGGCTTAGAGAGGTTAAATAACATACCCCAGCTTTGTTCCTGGAGTCCCTAGAAGGAGGAGAACCCCTCTGGGCTATGATGACTTTCACTTTATAATCATATGATATATGGTCATTGAATTGAATTAAAATCCTATCTATTTTTCAATGTCACACTTCCTCCAAAATTTCTCCCTCTTTCTCTCTTGGACTTCTGTGAACCACTCATTTGGAATCTAATTAGATATTTACTTCCTATTGCTTATTCCCTTTTCTATCAGTCATCAATAAACATTTATTATGCAACTATTATATGACTGGCACTATGTTAAGTTCTGGGGATACAAAAAGAGGCAAAAGACAATTCCTGCCCTTGAGGAGCTCATAGTATAATATGGGAGACAACAAGAGAACAAATATGAACAAATCACCAATATACAGGATAAATAGGAATTAATTGAAACAGGAAAGGCATTGGAATTGAGAGGGCTTGGGGAAGCAAGCCAGTGAAGTCAGGAGGCAGGATTCAGGATAGAAAACATCCTAAGCACAGAAGATAGCAGAGAGAATGCCTGAAATTGAGAGGTAGAGTGTTTGATTTGTGAATTAGCAAAGGGGACCAATGTCATTGGATTGAAAAATATATGGCAGGAAATAAGATGTAAGAAGACTGGAAAGGTAAAAGGGGGTTAATTTATGAAGGACATTAAACACTAAACAGGATTTTATATGCCTCTTAATGCATGCTTATCTTATCTCTCCAACCTAGATTATAAACTCCCAAATTCTACCCTATTCTGAACTTTCATAGAACAAATTTGGCTTATTTTATCAGCTTTTATCTTGTGTTATTGTTATTATCATTACCATCATCATCATTATTAATTTTATTTATTACACATTAAGCAGGTGCAGTAGATAGAGCACTGAGCCTGGAATCAGGAAGACATTATTTCAATCCAGCTTTATATATTTACTAGCTGGTCCCTGAGTAACTCACTACATCTGTTTGTTTCCTTACTAGTAAAAAAGGAAATAATAATAAGACTCCCAGGGTTGTTGATAGGATCAAATCAGATAATAAACATAAAGCACTTAGTACAGTGCCTGGTATATAGTCAACACTATATAAATGTTAGTATTTTTAGCTGTTATTATTATCATTATTTGTGTGCAGGTAAGTTCCTTGAAGATAGAGACATATTTGCATCTTAGGTCAGTGCCAAACACAGTAACTGACACATTTCTTTTGATTTGGTACTATGATTTCATTTGTATAAAGAAGTCCTAATAAGGAAACTCCATCTAGCAATTAACTTATAATCTTTGTTAATTAACTTGTCATCTTAAATAATCAAATGGGACATTAGAAAAAAGAGGGACTTGAACTTGGGTTTCCTTGAGTCCTATCCATTATTCCATTCTGACTCTTTTTGCACATAGAAAATATTTAATAAATGTATCTTAAGATCTCCTTTCTTCCTCTATAAAGACATTACTTTGTTTCCTTTTTTATTTTTATTTTTTTCTAGCTAAATCTAAGACAATCCTATTCTTATCAGTTCTTTTCCCTTCACTCTCAATTTGCCTCTCCCATTTGTAACCCCTTTCTCTAGTTCAGAGTTTTGCTAAATTTATTAATTCCTCCTTTTCTCCTTCCTTATAATCTAGTTAACTAATTACTCCCCCTTTTATTCTTTTGACAATTTCTTTGTTATTATCTTGTAGATATTGCCTTCTGCCTCCCTTTTTCTGTTATACCTCATTCTTTTCAGTCTTTAGTCTCAATTTAGCAGGGTTTATTACTTTAGGTTGTATATCAGGTTGCATATTAATCTTCTTCGTTCCTTTGCTCTTCAAAACACATCATTCCATTCCCTCTTTTAGTATATTTTAGGTGCCAAATAGTCTTGTTTTATTTGAATTTCCTTTTCCTTTTCATCTGAAGGCCTGTTTCCCTATTTTCCTACGGAATTTGTTTTTTCTCATTGGAATTGTTATATTTAATGACTATGTATTTTGGAGTTTGCAGCTGAAGTTTCTTGTCTTTCTTTTTTAAAGGTGATCTGCATTTTAAAAAATTGTTATTTTATTTTCTGTGTTGGATGAATGAATGAAACATTTATTAAGTGCTCACTATGTGAAAAACTACTAAATATTGAGAATACAAACCAAAAAATAAGACAGTCTTTGCTCTTAAGAAGCTCCCATTCAAGAGACAATGCCTATGAAAAATTTCAGCTGTAAGTCAAACATAAAGATCCCATGGTACAGCAGTAAAGCAGATGGTAATGCTTCTTTAAAGATTTCTACTGATATGTGACCCTGGGCAAGTCACTTAACCCCAATTGCCTCAGCAAAAAGCAAAAAAAAAAGATTTCTACTGATAAAATGACATCAGTTTCTGCTGCTGCACCATTTGACAGTGACAAAGTTTTAATGACAAGAACTTTCTTTTCTAATTCTTTGGTAGTTGTGGCTATAGCACCTGCAGTAACAGTTGCCAGGCTACATCTTTACAAGAATTGCTTCCCAGCATGATAGCTAAAGGTACTGGTCTGGAAGTACTGACATTCCCAATTCTCTATCTGAATCCAAATCTGAAGGAAGATTGTAGTCAAGGTAATAATGATTTGATTTGCCTGAAATATGCTGGCTCCTTTCTTCTCTCTCAGTATACCTTGCTTATAGACTGACTTGCTTGTCTCCTAAGTGTTAGATGTTTGATAGTGGAGATATTGGCTCTTTCTCTGTAGGAGTTGCTTCTCCACATAATAGCTCTGATGGCTTAATTAGACTCATAGTCTGGGGGAATGCTATAGCTTTTCAGTTTACAAGAGCACTTGTGCCTATTTTCTTCAACAATTGCTGCTGGTGGTGAAGAGAAAATGGGCTCATTTTAAAAAATGATTTTTCCTCTCAATGATAGCTGTGAGGATGGGTTAAAAGCAGTTTGATGACTGGGGGGTTCAAAAGTTATGATGTTTTGTTATATTATTTCTTTTTTTAAAAATTAATTTATTTTTAATTTATGGAATAAAACAAGCATTTCTGTAACATAGTACAATAAAAAATGATTGCACATGAAATTGCAAATTTACTATATACAACTTACTATTCCTTTCAAAATTATTATGTAATTTTTTTCCTTTTTCTCTTCCCTTTCCCTCCCCTTGCCTTACATACAAATATATCCATACATATAACATATTCTATACATACTTCTATCAGTTCTTGTGTTATTTCTTGAATTATGGTGTTTAGGTTTTATGACATGCTCTTCAGGGAAACCTATAATCCTTGGATTATTTCTATGAGGTCAACATGTTTTGCTGATTGAGAAATCATGTTTTCTTTTTAGCTTTTTTTGCATTTTGCTTCTATTTTTCCAGATTTCCCTTAACCTGCATGTATTTGCATTCCCAGTCAGATGTTCTCTCATTTCTTTGGTGAGGTTTGCCACCATGAATTCAGGTTTTTCTGTTCAACCATTTCTATTACATAGGCCAGAAATTTTGTTTTATACCACCCATTCTCTTTTAAATCATTAAGGAATAAGGGAAGCTAGGTGGTGCAGTGGATAGAGCACCAGCCCTGAAGTCAGGAGGACCTGAGTTCAAATCTAATCTCAGACACTTAACATTCCCTAGCTATGTGACCCTGGGCAAGTCACTTAACCCCAAATGCTTCAGCAAAAAAGCAAAATAAATTAATCATTAAGGAATAGCTGCTGTGGTTTTATATGCTAACTTGGAGATCCATAAGAACTTCTTTCTTATTAGGCACTGATTAATTTTCCTTTTTCATTAATATTTATTCATAGATATCTGGACTTGTTTGGGTGATCTGGAGGTCATATTCTTTCTGTTAACAATCTCTTCCATGTTGCTTTATCTGTTTATGCTCAAGGTCTTTACATTTTCTTTCTCCTGAGATCTTTGGTAATTTCAGGATTTTTTTTCCCCATATAAGCCTCAACCGTACTTTTTTTTTTTTTTTGACTCTTTCACCTTTGATGGCAGTTTCTCCTGGAGGATAGTCTTCAAAGCTACATTAGTCTCCCTGACACTGAGGAATTCACATCTCACCCCTTAGGTCTCTGCCCTGGCTACAGATAAGACAAAACTAGCCACAGCTGGATGTTAGTATCCTTTCCTAAAGACTCAGTGAAGGACTACAGATACTCTAGTACCCTCCCCCATCTGCCTCATATTTCTTAATTATCTGACCAAGCACCACTGAAATACAGAGCATTGTCATACTGCAGCTACAATTATAGGAAAGTTCTGCCTTTAGAAATTTCCTTGGTATAGGGTAGAGTTTAGTTCTGTTTCAAGTCTATGGATTTAATCCTGATAGAGCTGGTGGCAGTGGAGGAGGGATGCTGATTGTAAACCCTATGCTTATTGTTAGTTCATCAGATTAAACTCATTATGGTTTTTAGCATTTTGACTTGTGGGGACAGCTAAAATTGTTTTTTCCCTTGTGCAAGATTCTTATTTTGAAGAAATTTGAGAGGTCATGAGGATCAGAGAAAACGTTCATTTTGCTACCTTGTTGGTGACATGACCCAGGAAGTCCTATTTGTTAATTATTTGAGAAGATATTATACACAGCTGCTCAGAACTCTGGCTCTGAAATTTTCTTCCCTTTTTTAATAATAAAGTGTTTTAAATAATCTGATAAAAAACTACTGATATAGTAATTTGTTGCTTATTATAATTCAAAGTGCTAATATTTTAAAATTCCCATGCTGCAAATGAAATTAGCAGGCACATTTATTCTATTAGTTATAAGATTTCATTTCCTAAGTTTGATAATATGACATTTTCCTTAAGTGGTCATTGCTATGATTGTCCTCACATTATCTGCCATTTTCTAACTTTTGACCTTCAGGAAATAATGTGAAACATGCCTTATTGTTTTCTTTTGTTTTGTTTTGTCTTTTACTAATGAATAGATAGGATTCTGTGAGGCAAGAGTAAATTGCCAACCTGGTCCTGTAGGCTCTCTTCCTTTGTGACTCTAGGCATCCACTACTAAAAAGGTTACCTTTTAGATAAATCTCCAAAGTAAATAAATGTAAAACTCAGCTCTTTTTTCTTGCCAAATAGCTTCAGGTAAACAATAACATGTTTTAAAAGCTCAACAACCTCCATGGAGCCAGCCATAACACTCAAATGCTTAATTGTGCTGAACACATCTTACACTTGGCTTGTGTCAGTAATAGTATTGTCCAAATATCTTTTAAATTAAGGTTAAAAGAGTAAATTAAGATTAGAAAAATATAGACAATTACTTCACCGCTGGGCTATCATATTTCTATCTATAAATGGCCAGGTGATAGAGATCTGAATTTCCATTCTCTTCTACCATTTATTGGCAATGTTATCTTAGGTCAGTATAAAAACTGGCTACCATATTGGGGCAATCTAAGTATGCTGAACACTTTCATTATTCTCTTTCATTATGCCTGTTATATTCTTCCTGCAACAAAAATTTTGCCATCTCTACAAAACTCACCATATGTACATGTTAAGGTCATATGTAAAGTATTCATTTTTCAATATGAATATTATTCAGTATACATTATTCCATCATGTACATCAGCTAGCTACATGCAAAATTTTTGGTCTCACTAGCCCTGGGGCCTTGTCATACTCAGAAAACTTGACTGTTTGTGTGATATGCTATCATTTATGTGCTCTGTTGAAATCTCAATTTTGAGCTCTTGGATAAGCCAGGCTCTTTTTATTTCCATTCCCTAATAAATCAGTCTTTATAGGTGGATTCTACCTCCTTGTCACTTCCATACCTCACATTAGGCAGACAAGGAGATTCAGTTGTCCCTCTACAATCTTGGGCAGAGATAACAGTACAACTTGGCAGGATTACCTAATACTCAAGAGAATGCCAACATGCAGTCTTTTCATCATGTGAATAGAGAGCTAAAAAAACATATAAGCTCCATGTGGGCAAAAACATTTTCACTTTTGTGTTTATATCCCCAGCACCTGGTATAGTGCCTGACACATATTTATTCATTGGTGGAGCTATGAATTAGTCTAGTCATTCTGAAAAGCAGTTTGGAACTATGCCCAGAAAATTACCAAATCGGGCATAGACTTTAAAAAAATTCAATTTGATTTTATTTTCAGTTTTGGATTCTCTTTCCCTCTCTCTTCCATCCATTGAAGGCAAGGAAAATAAAATCCATTATAAAAATACATAGTCATGCAAAACAAATTCCTAGATTAGCTTTAATTTCCCCCCCCAAAAGAAAAAAATAAGAAAGATAAGAAAAAATGTTTCAATTTGTACTCTGATTTTTTTAGTTCTCTATTGGACATGAATACTTTGAAATTGTATTGGTCATTATATTGATCAGGTTTCCTAAATCTTTTAAAGGTCATTATCTTTATGATATTTTTGTTATTGTTTGAATTATTCTCTGATTTCTGTTCATTTTACTTTGCATCAGCCCATACAAGACTTCCCTTGTTTTTCTGAAACTATATTGTTCATCATTTTTTATGGCACAATAATATCCCATCAAAATCATATGCTATAATTATTTGTTCAACCATTCCCCAATTCATGGGTATCCCTTCAGTTTCTATTTTTTGTTAAGAGTTTCTTTTAACATTTTTGTAAATGTGTCTTTTTCCTTTTTCCTTGATTTCTTTGGAGAACAGAGTAGCAATATCCCTGAATCAATAATCAGTACTCCATTTTACCCAACTATACCACCCCTGGGCATGTAGTAAAGAAAGACAAAAAGGATCTCTATGCTTAAAAATATTTTTATCAGCTCCTTTTGTGGTAGTCAAATTATAAAGAAAGGAACTGACCTCTTGGAGAATGGCTAAACAAATTGGGATATACAAACATAATAAAATATTATTGTGCCATAAAAATGATGAAATATATAATTTCAGAGAAACTGAGGCCTTTATGAATTGATGCAGAATGAGATAAGAATTAGTAGAAGAACCTATACAATGATTACAATTTTATAGAGGAAAAGCAACTTTGAAAAATTTTAGAATTCAATCACTTCAATGCTAAAAACCATGAGTCAAAAAAGATAAAAATGAAATATGCTACTTACTTCTACCAGAGGGATAATGGGAAAGAAAAATTTATAAAAAGTATAATTGTTGCTTGAAAAAAATGGGAGTTGTAAACTTCTTGTAGCAAAAAAAGTTTTGATTTGCTGAAAATTAAGAATCTTTTCCATCATATGATCATCATGTGGGACATGTGTAATACAATGGAAAACACTGGAGGCAGAAGGCCTGCCTAAGACCAAATTTTGACTCTAACTTCCTGATTGTAATTCAGCAGATTATTTCACCTCCTTGAGCTTTATTGTCCTCATCTATATAGTGAGAAAGTTGTCTTCAATGACCTCTGAGGTACTTCCCAATTTTAAATCTATGATCCTGTAAACATCTCTCTGTAACTGCTGAACAAGTCCTTTTTATCACTTGTATCCCCAACTCTCCCAATTCTTGTATCTGCTAACTTGCCCCTAATGTTTCCTTTTCTGATATTGAAATGCTGAGTTCCATTTCCTCTATTCTATTTTTCAGACTTCTCCATTTTATTGGACTTTCACACTTTGTTCTAAGCTGCAAATTCCCTTCCCAAGTTGTTCTTTAAGGGCTATATTTGACTTCTAATCTTTTGTTACTTTATTTCCTTTAGTAGTATTTTATCCTACTTTTGGGGTTTGATGGTCAATCCACTGTCTTTTCTAGTGTTTTGTTTGTAATTATTGGAATTTTCCATAATTACATCTCAGGTTCTCTTAACCTGAAATATTTCCTCATTGTAATAGGGATTTCTAGTGCTTGGTCTTTTTTTCTTTAACCTCTCCACTAGGGATAACTAGTGAAGCTGCCCCTACCATGTTTTATTATTTCTTCTTTGACTCTACAGGCATTAGAATTATCATTAGACTATTCCATCAGCATTGTTTCCATAAGCATCTCAGCTTTCATCCTAAAAAAGGTCATCCATTGTACCTGGCTACCAGTAGATTCTGGGTCTTTCCCCTCTCACAGTTCTGAGTGGGGATACTGAGTCAGGGACTTAGTTTCAATGTCCTATCTTTTGCAGTCCTACATAGGAATCTATCTCAGCATCACAATTTCTTAGCACTGTCTCTCTGGAAATTTTGGTTGGGATCACTGGTTATTTCTTCCCTCTTTGCCCCCCCCCATCCTTACTCACAATTTCATTGGTTCAAAGTGAGACAGCCATCTGGAGCATATATAGTGTTTCCTTGTCATTTCATCCATCAGGTGTAATTGATTGTCTTACATTGTTTTTTTGTTTGTTTATTTGTTTTGTTTTTATTCTGGAGTCTTTCACCTGATTTCAAAGGGTAAAAGAAGGGGAAGGAAAGATGGAACAAGCATTTAACAACCGCTATGTGTCAAGCACATAGTGCTAAGCATTTTACAAATAATATCTCATTTGATTCTCACAAGAACCCTGGCAAGTATGCGCTATTATTAAATCCATTTTACAGTTAAGGAAAATGAGGCAGACCAAGACTAAGTGACATGCTTAAGGTTTTGCAGTTAGTTTCTGAGATTGTATTTGAATATAGATGTTCCTGATTCTCCACCCAACTGTATTCCTTGTGCCACCTAGTTACATCTAAGAGGCTGTTTCTGTAGTCCCTCTTTCCCCTTGCAAATTTACCCTACCTATTTGTAGATTTTAAAAAATTCTACAGTGAGAGCTTCATTTCTTTATCTTAATGCTTGAATCCCTTTTAAAATGTTAATCACTTAAGGAAAACTAACACTTTAAACTGTTAACCAATAACCAGTAGAGAGGGATCAAGAAAAGCTTTATGTAAAAGGTAAAAATTTAGCTGAGATTTGAAGGAAGTCTGGGAAGGGAGGCAGGAGAGAAGCAAAAAAAAAAAAATACAGAAGCTTCCTCAGTTCTGTGTTTCAGCAATAGTGCTGGTCAACAGTAGAAAGGGGCAGCATCTAAGAACAATGGTTTTTAGATTATATATAAACATTAATTTAGCCCATCTAGGAACATTAATTTAACTGCTGCTATTCTAATGTACTCATACCTAATGACAATATATATGAGAAGAACTGAACCACATCACTGCTGACATTCTAACTATAAAAGAAGGCAGAAAACATGAAGAAATTATATCTCAGTTGAAGGATAACTGGCAGGCTCTCTTAGGAAGCAAAAGAAAGAAACAAACAAAAAACTACACATATACACACATAACCATAACAACAAGGAACAGCAAAAACAAAAACAAATTAAGGAGGTGGTAGAATTGACTTAATCTTGTGCCCATAGGCATTGAGAAACTTCATTGCTTGGGTTACCTGGTTTTCATGATTAGCAGCAATGCTCATGAAATGAATAAGGAAATGGCCACTCCAAAGATAAGTACAGTTTATGTAACAACATCTGCTACTGTGGATGAATTGGTAAAACCTGTCATTAAAAAAATATTGTTTTTAAATCACATTCATTTCTAAATATATCCCTCTTCCTCCGCTCCCCAAGGAAAATTCCCTTCTAATAAGGATTAAAGAGGGAAAAATATTCACCAATACTATCTGTCCTATAATATACCACTTCTGTCTGCAATAAAGGGAGGGAGACCCATTTTCTTAACTTTTCAAAGGAGATGGGGAAGAAGCTCAGTCATTTAAATTATATAGACTCCAGGTTTGTTTTATTTTTTTATTTGCATAATTGTAGTCATTATGAATACTGCTTTCCTAAATCATACTATTTCACTCTGTATAAGTTTGTATAAGTCTTCACATGTTTCTCTGAATTCTTCATTTTTACTATTTCTTACAGCCCAGTAATATTCTGATATATTCATGTACCACAATTTTAACAAGAGTTTTCAAATCCAATCAATATATTCTTTGGTGCTTGAAGGATTTCAATGTAAAGATGGGAGGGTGGAGAAATGAAAGGTTGGTAGACTATATAGAAACATTATAAAAATAACCTCTTAACTACTAAAATATGGTGTGGCACCCTCTCCATGGCTATTTTCACAATTCCCATTCATACTGCTGGTCCTCAGAGGGTGGGTCAATTTCTGGGTTCTACAGGCCCCCATTTTCTGAGGGGGATAGCTCTACATGAACTCTTATTTATATTACATCCAGTGATCATTTTTTTAAATTTAATTTTTAGAAAATGGATTTTCTTAGAATTTCCAAAATATACAGGATCACTCAAAAGAGTGTACTGGAAGTACAGAGGGAGTAAAGGAAGCAGATAGGAACAAAGGAATACTTAACTCATATCACTGGGAATCTTTTTCTTCCTTTATGGAGTCCTTTCAAAGTTCCCCATTGGTTTGAGTGAGCAAATGTTATGAGTTATATCTTGTCACATATTTTTCCTAAACATGTTATCTTGCTATAATTAGGGTGGTCTAAGTTTAAGCTTCCTCCTCGCATGGAGGCTGTTTTTGTTGAAAGGAGTGAACTAGGTTCTTAGAAGAATGTTTTGTATTAACTTTTTACCATATTATCAGAGTAAGTCCTTCCTCCTCCTCCTCTTCTTCCTTTTCCTCCTTCTTTTTCCTCTTCTTCCTCTTCTTCCTCTTCCTCTTCTTCCTCTTTTTCCTATTCTTCTTCCTCCTCCTCCTCTTCCTCTTCTTTTTCTCCTTCTCCTCTTTCTGCTTCTTCTTTCTCTTTTTATTCTTTTTTCCTCTTCTCCTCCTTCTTTTTCTTCTTTTTTCTCTTCTTCTTCCCTCTTTTTCTTCCTTCTTTGTCTTATTTATCATTGCTTTTCTGTTTTTTTTAAAGATGGGACAATAAACTTTTGTGCGGTGGTTTTCATTTTTTATTTCTTGAAATATAGCTCTGAAAAGACAGGCTTTTAAAAGTCCATCTTGTTTTAAATGGTGTTGCTTGAGTCTGCCTTAAAACCCAAATCTCTCTGACTTTCATTGAATGGCTAAGAATAGCCTCAGCCCAAGCCTTTGTGGCTCTTTGTTTAGGTTTTGATGGCTTAGGAAGACTGTAAATAGCAATTATTTTCTGTTCTGCCTATAAACTCTAAGGATCTCCCCCTCCCAGACTGATATTTTTATGATGATACATTGAGCCATCTTTTTGTCTCAACTCTTACTTATGCCTTAATCATTGAATGGGCATGTTCTCAAACAAATTGAAACTTGGGAAAGACTTAGAAAGACCAAGGCCACCTACTGTATGCTGGACCATCACCAGCCATCTTGACCTTTATCTTGCCACTGAACTTCAATGATTCTAGAAGACAGTTAGGCTGATGACTTTGCACAGCTCTGACCCACTCATATTTAATTCATGCCCAACTCAAAACATCATTGGTACTCTTTGAGAACAAAAAATGAACAACTGGTCTGGGAACTACTCTTGGTCACTAATGGGACTTGTAATGGCTCTTATGGATCTTCCAAACTCATTCCTGACTACTCCCCTGTTCACCCAATAGTGGTGGGAACATTCCCCCTGCCCCCCATTCATCTAAGGCTAGGAAATAATAAAAAAAAATTAACCTAAAAGTTCCATGTGTTCATGGAAACAGTAGTTTTATATGTGAGAAGGTAGTTTTTTTTTATCCTTTATCCTTTTTTTTATCCTTTATCCTTCCCCCCCCAACAACTCCCCAAAAGTCCTTCCTTTTTTCTCCACCAGGAAGGAAAAAAAAGGACTGAGGAATTAAGGGGTTGTTCCTTTTGTGTAGGTAATCAGTTCCATCTGAGAGACTTATCATTCATTTTTTTCAGCTTTGTAGCCAACCAGAAGACTTTGTCATCATGCTGTATCATTCACACATCTCCTTGCATGACTGTAAACAGACTTTCAAAATTTCATATGTTCATTTGGAATAAGGCAGGGAATATCTGTTTATAATCTGTACAAACCACCAGGAAGCTCAAATCTATGCATGCTTGAACTGGGCTCTCATTGGCAAGCCCCCCTAAAGCAATAGATAATTTTTTATGATGTTGTCTCATATTCATGAGACCTTTTCACTAATACCTTTTCACTCTCCTTATATAAGAAAAGACTCATGAGGTACTAGACATAGCTAGTACTTAAAAAATTTAAAAATAAATCTGCATTTTAGGAGAAAGGAAATAATTGGTAACTGATAAAAGAATCATTTCAGAATTTTGTGTGTGTGTATGTGTGTATGCAGGCACATGTGCATGCACAATCCAACTATTGATATTTGGAGCAAACATCAAATAAACATAGACTAGGAGGGAATGATAAAGATGAGAAGACATTGTAGAAATTATGTGCCAACTCAACCTATTTAAGTGAAATGTTAATCTTGAAAAATTAGAAATAATAAAAAAGATGTGATTCTGAATATCACCTTTTTTTGCAATGAAGTTTAACTGATGTAGAACAGTTGCCACAAGAGGAGACCTAAAGAATCCAAGAAACTTGAGCCAGTCAGCAAACATTTCCTTATTAAGGATAGAGTCACTGTAATGAAGTAAAATAGTCTTGAGTAGAGGCTAATTTGCAAACCATTATAGAGGAAGATGGTTAAAGATTATGATCACTATTACCTCATAAAACAAAAGTGATGGTCGGGAAAATGCTTTTGCAGAAATAGTGGCATGAGATCCAGATAATAAAAGTAATTCTAAGGATATTTCTGTATAGATGAAAATGAAAGAAAATACCAAAAATAGACCCATTGTAAAGTAGATTTGCCAGTTTTTATGGTCATCTATTGTCATCAATGATGATGGTTGAATTTGGACTCTAACATCTCAATAGATAATGTACTTCAAGAAGAAATGGAAATGTCATGTCAGATGAAGTTTAGAAACATAGTCTGACCAAAGAGAAACCCATGTTGGAGGTGATAACAATTTTGAAAGTTCTCAGAAATTCACTTTCAAGACACAGCATTTTTTTAAAGGTAAGAATACCAACTAAATAGAGAAAAAATTGACAATGGCATGATGTAATCACAGAAAACAAGATTAGGATAATCTCAGAGGCCAGTTAGTCTTAATTGTACCTGAGTAAGAATCATCTCTACAATATAGCAAGCAAGTGATCCGCCAGTGTTTACTTGAAAATTTCCAATGAGGCATAGCCCACTAAATATGAAGACAGCCCTTTCTACTTTGGGATGACTCTAAGTAATAAAGGCATTTTTCTTATGTCAAGCCTGAAATCGCTACCTATTGCTCTAATTTCTGTCTTCTAAGGCCAAACTCAAATCTAATTCCTTTCTTACAAGACAGTCTTTGAAACATTTCAAGGCAAGTTTCATGTTCTTCCTAAATTTTTTTCCTCCAGATCAAACATTCTTAATTTTATCAACTATAGTACTTTATCCTCTCACCATGAGATGCCTTCTTCTGAACTTTCAGTTTTTCTATCCTAAAATGTAGCACCTAGAACTGAAAGTAGGATTTCAAATGTGATCTTTTGAGGACAGAGTGCAAGGGCACTATCAACTCCTTTATTCTTGACACTTTGCCTGTATTAATACAGCCTAGGATAGCATTAGCTTAATTGGCTTTTATGTCACATTGTTGACTCATATTGAGCTTACAATCTACTAAAATCCTGAGATTTTGTTTGCAAGAAATGTTTTCTTCTTAGACTTCCTCCTCTCCTATACTTGTAAAATTATTTTTCAAAAATCCAAATGTTAAACTTTACATTTAACCCTCCCTCAATTATATTTTATTAGATTCATCCCATTTTTCAAGCCTATTGAGATCATTTAGCATCTAAACTTTGTCATTTCACTCATTAGCATTCTCTTCTAGACTAATGGCATCTACTTTCAGCAAACCTACTTTCTATGTCTCCCTTCAGTTCTTAATAGAATATGTTAAACAGTATTGTGCCAAGGATTGAGGTCTGGAACACTACACTAGACACCAATCCTGAAAGTATAGTAATCCATTATTACCCCCAAAAAACCAAAAGGAAAACATCTGAAAACAGAAACAACCACCATTAACTCATATATGCACTTTCTTATGTCTTTTCTTTATAAGAAAGCTCTATTTCAGGGCAGCTAGGTGGCGCAGTGGATAGAGCACCAGCCCTGAAGTCAGGAAGACCTGAGTTCAAATCTAGTCTCAGATACTTAACATTCCCTAGCTGTGTGACCCTGGGCAAGTCATTTAACCTCAATTGCCTCTGCAAAAAGGAAAAAAAAAAAAAAAGATCTAATTGATGATATGCTGGTAAGAGTCAGGAAGAGCTGGGTGAATGCAAATCCTGCTTTTGACAGCAATTAGCTATATTTCCCTGGGAAAATCACCCACTTTCTCTAAACCTCATTTTCCTCAATTATAATATATCAACAAATATATCAATTTATAAAATACAATTAATAGTAATAATAATTATATTATATTACCTTAGTACTGTATTATATGTAGCAATATAACCTGTGATTACATCGTGTGTGTGTGTGTGTGTGTGTGTGTGTGTGTGTGTGTGTATTTTTAAAGGTTTGCAAAGCACTTCACATATATTATCTTATTTAATGCTCATCACACTTGGGTTCTAGTTCTGGCAATAGCACTAAATAGTTGACTGATTTTGTACAAACAACCTACCTGTTTGAGCCTTAATTTCTTCATTTGTAAATTGAAAGGGTTGGATTAAATGATTTCTCAAGTGTCTTCAAGGTCTCAAACTTCGTTATCCTATATTTCTATGATATATCATAGTCAGCCATATGAGAGAATAGTAAATGACCTGACATCCAGAGGGAATATTATGAATAACACTTGTCTGATGATTAAATGGATGTTCAAAACTAGAACAACAACTATCTACCTCACAGGGTTGCAAATTGGAAAATAGTCTATAACCCTAAGTGACTACAGTTTTAAATGAAGTGGATTTTATGTTGTTTTGCAGTAGTGATATTATTGAAAACTCTCTCCTCAGAAGATCTGATAACTTAATCTCTTAGAAAGATTAAGGTACTAAAGTACCTAAATACTTTAGCCTGAGGTACTAAGGAAAGTAATGTGCCAATGGGAGGATTTGAATCCACATCTTGTTGCCTCCAAGGCTATTCTTTTCTCTTTTACAACATACTATGTTGCATAAAATTATTTGCCAACCTGGATAGGCATGTAGCTGTAAATCAAACTGGAAGAAATATTTAATACCTAAGGGGTGGGATGGTGACTGTGATTATTGCTGCAAAGGGACAGAGGTGTCTACTGTCTTACTTTAAGAATCTCTTTTTATTTTTAGCTCCTGAATTCTAAATTACCTAGAACAAAAATTAGACTGCAGCAGTTATCCTAATCAGTCACTGGTGGTAGTGGAAGGGTTTAAAGCACGATTTTCCAGTTTTGTTCCTCCCTCATTCAGCTTTCACATCGGTGCTGACAGATTCATTACTGTTCACTAACGATGTTGGCATTCACCAGTTACTGGTCTCAGGAAGTTGATTTGGGGTTTGTTTTTCATCTTCTTTCCTCTCCGTATTCCTTATGCAAAGTCCCTTTTTTCCTCCCATCATTGCCTTCACCTTTAAAAAATGGCCTTGTTTTCAGTGGCACTGTGAGAAATTCAGAAGAGTGATCGCTAATTAGGTGGATTTATGCTATGACTGCCACCATGCTGCCTAACTACTACTACTCTTGCTACTCTAACATGATTTTTAAAGTTTCTCACCCTTAGCTGTGAATGGAAAATCTAGACTTTTGGGAGAAAAAATTTAAAAAAAAGAAAACTTTAAATGGGCGATATATTTTTTCTTTGATTAATTTGCTTCCTTTTCATTAAATTGAGTAGTTGGGAAGCCAGGATGCTGGTCATATATAAATAGCTGGGTGTCTGTAGGACATCCAGATATTTCCCTGTGGGTTTTCTGTAGAATCACTTTTAAAGAAGGGAGAATCCAGCATTTCTACAGAGAACCAGTCAGCGATAAAAAGCACACGGGGCAATGTACTGTGCTTTACTTACAAGATGCTGCTGGTGGTTTTTTTTTGGGGGGGGGTTGTTTTTGTTTTTTGTTTTCCTTATGCTGGCCCCAGAGCCCCTGAAGTACAACAGAAGCCTGCCATGAAATTTTTAGAAATTTCTTAGTGAAATTCTTTTTTGGGACAGCAAAGAACTGGAAAATAAGGAAGGTCAATTAGTGAATGATTGAACAAATTATGGTAAATGAATGTAATAAAATGCTATAGAGTCATAAGAAGTAATTCAGAGGCTAAAACTCCATCTAGAGAGATCTGGAAAGTTTTGCATGAACTGATGAATGGTGAAATGAACAGAGGTAAAAGAACAAATCATACAATAATCGCAATGGTGTAAAATGAATAAATTTAAAAGATAACATCTCTGATTATTGTAAAGACCAACTATGTTTTCTGAGGTTCTACTACCTGAAACAGATATGATGGACTGAGAATTAGACATACATTTTAAAGTTAATGTGGAAATGTATTTTCCTTAAATATATGTATATGTATACACACACATATATATATGTAGTATGCATAAAACCATAAAGAAGTTCTTTTTCTTTTTAATATGGGGGGAGAAATTGGAAAGGAGAATAAATGCTTTTAAATTGAAATGGTAATTTAAAAAAAGAAAGAAAGCAAAACTTTTAAAGTGATCACCATCATGACAAGTATTAGTTATTTTTCAAAGAATTAAAGATAGAAAACTTTTAAGAACCAAGACTGACCACAAAGATATGATCATGAAATTCAAAGACTATCTTTCTACCACAATGTATTTTCTTTAAATGATCCCATTATTTGACTCTTTATTTCTACCTGTATAAGGGATAGGAACTGAATCTGTGATTTCCTTGAGAAAGGAAACTCATACAAAGAAATTCTTCCTATCCATGCATACTGAAACATTCTTAGGAACACTGAGTCTTAAAGAGTTGATCCAAGTACAAAAGATTATACACGAGTTCCTCAGGATCACATAGACAATATGTGCCAGAGGTGGGTCTTGCCAAGGATTTTTGGTTTCAAAGCCAACTCTCAATTTACTTTACCACCTGCTTATCTAAACTACATGTGCATTAAGGGTTTTTTTTAAAAACCATTTTAATGAATTATGATGAAAAGCCTAATAAATAATCACATTTAATTAAACAAAATATGAGTTAGGGTAGGCTAACTCTAAACTACTCAGCAGCCCATTCCTAGAAATTAATGCAATGAAAAGATTAGATTGTAAAACAGAAGAATTTGAGTTCAAATCCAAGCTTTACTACTACTCTACCACTTGGGCAAGTCCATCTTCTAAGGGCCTAATTATCCTAATCTATTAAATAATGAGGTTGAACCTCACTATTCTAAGGTCTCCTCTACCTCTAAATTTTATGATGTGAGACTCTGCAGTCTGAATATTTTTAATAAAAGCATTAGAAAGCAAAGGATATGGCAAGCACTGAGAAATATCACATAAAATGGATTATATTTTTAAAAAAGGAAAAATAATTCAGATTATTATTGTATAAATCATTTTATATGTAACTGAGTGTATGTAGTCAAATCATCAGCTGGAGAGAGCAAAAGTCAAGTAGATTAGAAATAAAAATAAAGATAAAAAGATGGCAATTATAGCAACCAAAACTCCACCTGTTCAAACAAGTTCCTGACCCTGAGAAATGGAAAATGATAAAAATAAGGCTATTGACTTATTCCTTTAAAGAAATGCATTTAACCAACGAAAATACATCACTATTATTCTAATGGAGCAGGAGAGGCTATAAATTGGTTCAACATTTTCTGGAAGACAGTACATAATTTTTTAACTTGTTTTTTAAAATACTCTATTCCTTAATGGTTTCATGACTAGAACTACACCCTCAAGGACATTATTGATAAGGAAAAGAAAATATTCCCGTTATAATCTTATTAACATCATAACTAACATTTATATAGTTAAGGTTTACAACTACTACACATATATTATCTCATTTGATCTATATAAAATTATTCCTTACAGAACTCTGTGTGAGCAAAAACTTGGAAACAAGGCAAAGGTCCAATGTTGGTGAATAACTGAAAAAATTGTTACATAAATATGGTAAAATGTGATTTAACATGAAAAATAGTGAATATAAAAAATCTAAAGAAATATGGTAAAACATAAATGGATTCCTGATGGAAAGATCAGAACTAAAAGGTTAATGTTATGTACTGAAAACAACAGTAACAGAAACAAATTGCTGTTAATATAAATATAGCCTTGCTTCTGTCCAGGCTTGGGGGGTGGTTTTTCTGAGGGATGGCTCTGTAACCTGCACTGTTTTTATATAAAAGGTTTTCACTTCTGATTGGCTGAGAGGATGCTAACCCACAATATTGCTTCAGTTTGTTGGAGACATGCTTCAAAAGGGAACCTACAGGGAGGTGGTTGAGAATAGAAACTATTAAATGGTCAACTGGAACACTCTGAACTTTGGATAATATATGAGAGCCCACCCCATTGTGTTCCTTGACCTATAAGACTAACAAATCTAGAGACTGCTAAGAGTGAACTTCCCTTGTATGAGATCATTTTCTTTCCATTTTTGGATTGAGATCTTATCTTACATCCAGTTGAAGAGCTCATTTACTCTTATTTATTATTTGTTACATTCCAATCTGCAAAATTTCTATGTCCATTGCTATTTGGGATTGTCTTTGGTATTTTCAGTTTCGGATGGGAAGAGGCTAAACTAAATACTGTAGTAAATAAGGTACTATCTCTCCTAAGAGTGACAGATTGAGGTTCTGTTGTGAATCTACAGCACTCACAGTCTAGAAATATTTAGATGGTAACAGATATAATTTTAATCTAGTGACTCTCTTAGAAATATGAGGGGTCATCAAACTTCAACAGACCTAGATTCTGCTTGTCCCTTTTCTCCACCTATGCTAGTATGAAATGTAATACTGGTCTTCATCTTACTTTTCACAGAAGTGGGAAAGACTTCAGACTACAATAATGTCATTTAGGGGAAACTACACCAAACAGCAAGACAATGTGAATAACACATAGGATGCATAGAATGTAGACCAAGTATATCTGGGTATGCTGATGTGTGCATTGCCACTGACCTTTTATTTCTCCCTAGGAAAGAGTGAGGCACTTTGAATTTTGGTCCATGCTCTATAGATATTTATGATTGGCATATATGTTTAAGTTAACATATATACACACATATATATTGAATTGAAAATAAATAGCAAGTAGCAGAACTTTATGAACATATGAATATAATCACTTATTTCTTCTCTCCCTTTAGAGATTTTGTAATTTAAAAATCTTTCTTGCTTTCTTTTTTGTTCTTGTTTCTATATTCTTCATTTTAAAATTGTATTTTATTTGACCAAATACATACAGAAAAAACCCATGCTTGAAGTGAGACAAGTTTAAAAGTACTTAATTTATAAAAATGTTTCAAAGGAGAATTTTTTTTTAAAAGGAATAGAAAAGATCACTGATGATGCTTCTACTTTTTCCTGAAAACAAAGATTTTTGATCTATACAGAACCTTAGTGAGAATGGCCTATGTATTCAGGAATGGTCTACTTGATAAAAAAAAAGAAGAAGAAAAGAAAACATAAGAAGTAAGCATTCACAGACGACTTTGTAAAGGGAGTTACATCTCTATGGTTACACATCTCCCTGAGAGATATAGATAATATTAGATCTGGCTCTATTTCTGATTTATTGATTAAAAAAACCTTTTAATCCAACAGAATAAAGTATACATGTCCAAGCACAAACATATAGAATAGAGGCTCATTGAGATCAGATATTATTTCAATTTTAATTTTCACACTCCCAACACCTAGCATACTACCTTGTATATGGTAGGTAATAAATGCTTATTACTTTATTGAATATATGATGTACAGATGTAAAATAAGAATCCATAATATACATATATGTGTGTTTATAAGTGTGTGTACACATACCTTGAATAAACACTGCAGAAGTATAATTAGCTGTGGCTGGAGTAATGAAGCAATTAGCACTGACTGGTATTTGGGAAACTACCCAAACTGTTTAAGGCTGTGGTTTCCAAATTTAGAAAGTGACATACTCCTGGGAAAAAAATGGTCATCCTTACCCTTTTCTTTTAAAAAAAAATTATAAATTATGTCTTAAATTTTGGATCATATAGCCCAGTTCATCTAATATTTCTATATCTAATAATCCAATACTCATTCCCTCCTTCCCCAAAATGTAAAGATTAATACAAATGTAATTTTCCTTTTTATTGAGACAATTGGGGTTAAGTGACTTGCCCAGGGTCACATAGCTAGGGAATGTTAAGTGTCTGAGACTAGATTTGAACTCAGGTCCTCCTGACTTCAGGGCTGGTGCTCTATCCACTGCGCCATCTAGCTGCCCACAAATGCAATTTTCAAAGGATATTTCCCAAGTAAAAGGAAAAAAAAAAAAAAACAAAAAGAAAAAAAACCCAAGAACTTCCTCTCTGTGTGTTTTAGTACAGAAAAATAAGTAATACTTATGGTCCTCAGGCTCCGCTGAATAAAAGTGAAATTTCTTGGCCAAATGACAAGTTAAGGGCATGAACCCATATATAGAAGCAGTAAGTGTTGCATTTTACATTAAACCAAGTATTCAGCAATGCTTGCACCATTAAGTATACTTTGAATGGTGGATTTCATAAATATTGACTATAAGGATTATTTTTAGCCTAATAAAATGGCTTCCCTACCCTTTTCATAAAATGATCTTCCTAAAATAATTTTCTTAGCTTATATTTATTCAAATAAAATATCAAATTTATTATAATTTTATCACAAAAAAATCTTAAATATATCAAATCAAGTTAACAAGAAGTTATTAAATGCTTACTTACTGTGTGTCAAGTACTGTGTTAAGCACAAAGAATGCAAATGCCAGAAGAATGTGCCCTCAAGAAGCTTACATTAAATGAAGAAAGACAAAAATAAAGGGAACTAAAACTGGGCAAGTAGAAGAAGGAATGAAGATATCTGTCAAGATGAGTCAGGATTACAGCCAGAAGAAGAATGAAGATATGATTGGCATTGGCCTCCTTAAAATGGTCGTCAGAGAGAAAAGCCTCAGGGAAGAGAGTATTTCCAGTGTGAGAAGTAATCCAGAGATGGAGTGAGCTTCCAGGATGTAAAGTTTACTAAAGGTTGATAGAGAAATTCTATGGATATAAATGAAAATTATATGCTAAAGAAGAATATACAAATATTTGCTGATGAAATCCTTTTTATATTAATTCATTTTTAATAATATATTATTAAATATAATATATTTTAATAATATAATATATTATTAGGTAGATGAGATTGTTTTATAGTGAAAAGTTTCTCAAAATGTAGTCATTGATGGTATTGATATTCATAATTCTTTTTCAACTATTAGTCAAGATCATACCTTGTTTTTATAACAGCTACAACTGATCATCTTGTTCTATACAATTAAGATGTTTATGAACAGCAGTAAACTTTATGTTATTTTGTCAAACCAGAAACCTTTTCATTGGTAGGCAAAAATACAGTTTTTCAGTTCAAACGCCAGTTTCTTTTTTTATATATAAAGCTTTTTATTTACAAAACATATGAGTGATTTTTCAACATTGACCTTTGCAAAAACTTTTTTTCCCAAGCTTTTCCCCTCCTTCCCCCCACCCCCCACCCCTTGATGACAGGTAATCTAATACATGCTAAATAGGATAAGTTATATGACAAATACAATACATGTATACATATCTATACAGTTATCTTACTGCACAAGAAACACCAGATCTAGAAAGAGAAGAAGAAAAAAACAACCTAAGAAGGAAAACAAAATGCATGGAAATATTCACAGAAAGCGTTAAAATGCTGTGTTGTAGTTCACACCCAGTTCCCACAGTCCTCTCTCTGGATGTATATGACTATCTTCATCACTGAAGAACTGGTTTGAATCACATCATTCTTGAAGAGAACCATGTCCATCAAAATTGATCATCGTATAGTCTTCTTGCTGTGTATAATGTTCTCCTGGTTCTGCTGATTTCACTCAGCATCAGTTCATGCAAGTCTCTCCAGGCCTCTCTCAAATCCTCCTGTTGGTCATTTCTTACAGAACAATAATATTCCATAACATTCATATACCATAATTTATTCAGCCATTCTCCAATCGATGGGCATCCTTTCAATTTCCAGTTTCTTGCCACTACAAAAAGGGCTGCCACAAACATTTTTGCACATGTGGGGCCCTTTCCCTCCTTTAAAATCTCTTTGGGATATAGGCCCAGTAGAAACACTGCTGGGTCAAAGGGTTTGCACAGTTTCATAACTTTTTGAGCATAGCTCCAAATTGCTCTCCAGAATGGTTGGATCCGTTCACAGTTCCACCAACAATGTATCAGTGTCCCAGTTTT
>JAJPUD010007196.1:78297-112597 GCA_023553655.1 Myrmecobius fasciatus | reverse complement strand
CATGCAAGTCTCTCCAGGCCTCTCTGAAATCGTCCTGCTGGTCGTTTCTTACAGAGCAATAATATTCCATGGCATTCATATACCACAGTTTGTTCAGCCATTCTCCAATTGATGGAGCTTCCAGTTTCTTGCCACTACAAAAAGGGCTGCCACAAACATTTTTGCACATGTGGGGCCCTTTCCCTCTTTTATGATCTTCGTAGGATACAAGTCCAGTAGAAACATTTGATGTTTCAAATCAAAAGGTACGAACAATTTGGATCAAAGGATATGCACAGTTTGATAGCCCTTTGGGCACAGTTGAACCCAAAGTTAGTTCTATTCTCTACTGTCAGGGGTTCTCCTTGTAGACACTATAAAATTGAAATTTTATTTTAATACTATTTTTAAGACTTAAAGTGACATGGGTTTAATAGTCTCCCACGCTTTGAGAAACTTATCTAAAGGCCAAATTTTATCTTGTAATTGCCTTCCCACAGTAAACAATTCCATTGTGTACTGAATGTCCATCTTGGTATTATCTTTGTAACCTCACCTACTTAAATTCGGGTTGATTCACTAAAAACCCTATTGCAGACAACACCCATGTCTGCAAACTAATTCTGTCACCTGGGAAATAATCCAATATCCCAGTAAGGAAGTAATAGGGAAGAACTGAGGTGACTCTTAATCTACTTCCTTATTAAAATATCTACCATTCAGTCTCCATAGTTCTTTTTCTGGATGCAGATTACATTTTCTGTCCAAAGTCTATTGGGATTGCTTTGAATGTTCACTTCTTTTTTGTTTTGTTTCCTCTACCATGGTTTTTCCCTTTTGTTCTGATTTTTCTCTGCAAAGGATTCATAAAACAATGTGTATTAAAAATGAATAAATTAATAACCCCCCAAAAAAACTACCAATCAGGATGGTCATGATGTAATGCCAGGCCAATCAGAAGACACATTTAATAGTGCTTGAGATTTTGCTCAGTCATCTTGCTAATGGTTATAAAAGATCCTGTCAGCTCTTAATCAGTGTCTTGGTTACTGAGAGAAGCCATTGCCTCAATTCACTGGTTACTGCTAGCTAGCCTAGTTAATAAACTCTGTCTTTCAGTTTACCTTAATTTTCTAACAGAACACCACTTCCATCTCTCGCTGCTTCAAGCAGAACACTTTCCTGCTGGACAAGATGGCTTGGCTGATTGGAGAAAGGAAGGAAAATCCCCTCTCCAAACTGTTGCCCTCTTATATATACTATCACCTCCTATAAAGCTGCTTTCTGCATGGATTGCCTTGATTGTTTCCACAGCTGGTAAACTTTGCATATATATTGTGTATAAGGTATATGTATGTATATATATATATGTCTGTGTGTGTATATATATATGTATATGTATATATATATATATATGTATATGTATATATATATATATATATGCATGAGTTCAAATCCAGCCTCAATCACTTAAATAGCTGTGTGACCCTGGGCAAATCGCTTAACTCTCAGTTATCTGTAAAATGAGCTGGACAAAAAAAATGGCAAATCACTCTAGTATCTTTACCAAGAAAATCCCAAATGGGATCACAAAGAGTCTAACATGATTGAAACAACTGATCAACAACATGAATTTATTACATACAGTTTACGTTAAATTTAACCTGATATATGAAAGAATGATCCAGATCCCTGAAAACAAGAGAAATATAAATTAAAACAACCCTGCAGTTTTAGCTCATACCCAACAAACTGGCAAAGATAACAAAAGGTGAGAAAAGTCCATGTTGAAGAGGTTGTGAGAAGATAAACATACATTGTTGATAGAGTTGTGAATTAATGCAACTGTTTTGGAAAGCATTTTGGAGTTATGCAAATAAAGTGGATAAAATGTCTATACACTTTGATCCAGAAATTTCACTGCTAGGAATATATCCCAAGGATATCACTGACAAAAAGAAAGGCTCCATATACACCAAAATATTTATAGCAAGACTTTTTGTGGTGCAAAGAACTGGAAAATGTTTCCATTAACTAGAGAATGGCTAAACAAATTTTGGCACATGAATGTAATGAGGTGTTATAAAAAACAACAAATAAGATGAATCCAGGGAAATATGGGAAGACTTTCATAAACTGATGCAGATCCATGAAAACAATATACATAGTGACCACAGCAATGGAAACGGAAAGAACAAAACTAAAAAGAATAAAAAAATGAACATAAAATAATAAAGAACAAGCATGGCTCCAAAGAAGAGATATGAGAAAATATTTCCCCCTACTATTTTGTAAAAGTGGTGGGGCATACACATATCTTCCCCCCCTTTTTTTGCTGAGGCAATTGGGGTTAAATGACTTGCTCAGGGTCACATAGCTAGGAAGTATTAAATGTCTGAAACCAGATTTGGTGCTGGTGCTGTATCCACTGTGCCACTTAGCTGCCCCTACACATATCATTTTTTTTTTTTTTTTGCTTAGGCAATTGAGGTTAAATGACTTGCCCAGGGTCACACAGCTAGGGAATGTTAAGTGTCTGAGACCAGATTTGAACTCAGGTCCTCCTGACTTCAGGGCTGGGGCTCTATCCACTGTACCACCTAGCTGCCCCCCTACACATATCATTTTGATGAATTTTTTACTCCTTTCTTTTAAAAAAGTTATTTGAAATAAGAGATCGCTATCTGATAAAGAAGGAAGGATGCAGAAAGAAATTTAGGGATGTCAAAACAAAGATATTGATAAAAATCTAGTAAAAATAAATTTTAAAAGAAAATGAATACTGCAAAATTATAAAGAGCAGATTTGCTGCAAAAGAAGAGATATGAGAGCTGGAGTGAGGGAATCTAGATGATATAGAAATGAAAGGCAATAACAATCTCTGAAAAATTTCACACAATAATGCCAGCATTACCCTGCTTGTCAGCTTCATTTCCCTTTTGTGTGTTTCAAAGTGTCCCATTGATGCACTTTTATTTTTTGTACTCCTAAAAAGCTGTCAGACCCTTTTCAGACCAAATGCCCCCCTCTCAATCTTATATTTGTAAAGCTGATTGCTTACATCCAAGAATTAAAACTTTACCTTCATCATTAATAAAAGGTTTTTTGTTTTTTAAGATTTAGCTCAAAGTTTTAACCATCTAAGATTTTTTTTTTGATTCCTAACTGTCATCCAGCATGTTGGCTATTCCTCTCAGTTTGGTGTCGTCTTCAAATAAATACCTTTAGCCAAATCATGGATAAAGAATATTAAATGACAAAGGACAGACAATTTTCAAATGAAGAAATTGAAACTATCTCTAGTCACATGAAAAAGTGTTCCAAATCACTATTGATCAGAGAAATGCAAATTAAGACAACTCTGAGATACCACTACACACCTGTCAGATTGGCTAAGATGACAGGAAAAGATAACGATGAATGTTGGAGGGGATGTGGGAAAACTGGGACACTTATACATTGTTGGTGGAGTTGTGAATGGATCCAACCATTCTGGAGAGCAATTTGGAGCTATGTTCAAAGGGACTATCAAATTGTGCATACCCTTTGACCCAGCAGTTTCTATTGGGCCTATATCCCAAAGAGATCTTAAAGAAGGGAAAGAGCCCCACATGTGCAAGAATATTTGTGACGGCTCTATGATGGCAAAGAATTGGAAAATGAGCAGATGCCCATCAATTAGAGAATGGGGGAACAAGTGGTAAAAGAAGGAATTGGAATATTATTGTTCTATAAAAAGTGATGAAAGTGGATAGAGCACCAGCCCTGAAGTCAGGAGGACCTGAGTTTAAATCTGGCCTCTGACACTTAACATTCCCTAGCTGTGTGACCCTGGGCAAGTCACTTAACCTCAATTGCCTCAGGAAAAAAAAAGTAAAGAAAAAGAAAAAGTGATGAACACTGATTATAAAAAGACCTGGAAAGATTTACACGAACTGATACTGAGTGAAACGAGTAGAACCAGGAATACATTTTGCATTTAGGTTTCTACTGGGCCTGTATCCCAAAGAGATCTTAAAGGAAGGAAAGGGACCCACAAATGTGCAAAAATGTTTGTGGCAGCCCTTTTTGTAGTGGCTAGAAACTGGAAATTGAAAGGATGCCCATCAATTGGAGAATGGCTAAACAAATTATGGTATATGAATGCTATGGAATATTATTGTTCTGTAAGAAACGACCAGCAGGATGATTTCAGAGAGGCCTGGAGAGACTTGCGTGAACTAATGCTCAGTGAAGTCAGCAGAACCGGGAGATCATTATACACAGCAACAACAATACTATATGAGGATCAGTTCTAATGGACATGACTCTCTTCAACAATGAAATGTTTCAAACCAGTTCCAATTGTTCAGTGAAGAAAGCCATATACACCCAGAGAGAGGGATGTGAAATGTAGACCACAACATAACATTTTCATGTTCTCTATTGAGGTTTGCTTGCATTGTATTTCCTTTATCGGATTATTCTTTCTTGTAGATATGATTTCTCCTGCACAAAAAAAATGATGCAATAACTATACATATATTCGATTTCCTAAGTATTCTAACATAATTATCATGTAGTGGATATCCTGCCATCTAGGGGAGGGGTGGGGAGTAGGGGGGAAAAATTTGTAACAGAAAGCTTTGTAAGGGTTAATGTTTAGGAATTACCCATACATATGTTTTGCACATAACAAGTATTAATAAAAATAAAAAAAATCCAATGAAATGTTTCAAACCAGTTCCAATTGTTTAGTGATGAAGAGAGCCATCCATACACAGAGAGAGGCCTGTGGGAACTGAGTGTGGACCACAAAATAGCATTTTCATGCTCTCTGTTGATGTTTGCTTGCATTTTGTTTTTCTTCTCAGGTTTTTTTTCTTGTAGATCTGACTTTTCTTGCACAGCAAGATAACTGTATAAATATGTATACATATATTTGATTTGTCATATATTTTAACATAATTAACATGTATTAGACTTCCTGCCATCTAGGGGAATGGATGGGGGAAAGGAGAGAAAAATTTGGAACAGAAAGCTTGCAAGGGTCAATGTTGAAAAATTATCCATGCATATGTTTTGCAAATAAAAAGCTTTAGTCATAAAAAAAAGAATATTAAATGAAATAGGATCAAACACTTGATCCCAAATAGACACTGGACTTGGAAATGATGACTAGTCTTTTTTTGTTGTTATTGTTGCTATATGTTATTATATATGTCATATCTTACTCTTTCTGACCCCATTTGGGGTTTTCTTGGCAAAGCTACTGGAGTGATTGGCCATTTTCTTCTCCAGCTCATTTTATGAGGAAATGAGGAAACTGGGGCAAACAGGGTGAAGCAACTTGTCCAGCATCAGTCAGTAAGTGTTTGAGATTAGATTTGAACTCAGGAAGATGACTTTTTTGACTTCAAACCTCACACTCTATCCACTGTACCATCTATCTGCTAGATTTGGCCAATCAGCCAATTTCAAATCTACTCTATTTCTTTCTCTGTTGATGGCACCAGCTCACAATCCTTGTTCTATCCCTAATTCAGTTTCTCACTTTAGCCATAATTCCATTCACTCAGCTTGGCTGTGACTGACTCAGTTACTTTTCTCCCTCATCCCAATATCCAATCAGTTGCCATATTTGGTCATTTCTGCCTTTCTCCTATCCATTCCCTTCTCCCCCACTCACACAGCTGCCACTACCAGAGTTCAGATCCTCACCATTTTCCTCCTTAACTATTATAATAACCACCTACTTGGTCTCACTGCCTCAGATCTCTACTTCACAAAATATCTTCCACTCAGCTGCCAAAGTGATTTTTTTCCTCAAATATAGTTCTGATCATGGCCTGCCCCTGCTCTCAAGGTTCGGATCATTTTGCTTTTTACTTACATTTTGCAATTCATTTATACATAGGACAGATGGATGGAGAGGCAAAAATATAAGGTAGATGAAAGAGATACATAAGGAAGGAGAGAGGAGAGAGCAAGAGACTTATCCATTCAATTAAACAACCATTTATTACATGTCTATTGAGATATGATTGTTGATAACTTTAATAAATTTTAATATTAACGACATACTGATTATGATATATGAATACAATAATGTTTGATATAGAATTAATTAATAATGATTGAGTGATATCCAGAGTGCTCTCCTTCTAAACTATTTTTTTTTCCTTTGCAAACTTGAGAGTCCTATGTTTGTTTTTTTGTTTGTTTTTTATTAAAACTTTTTATTTGTAAAACATATGCATAGGTAATTCTTCAGCATTAACCCTTACAAAGCTTTCTGTTACAAATTTTTCCCCCCTACTCCCCACCCCTCCCCTAGATGGCAGGATATCCACTACATGTTAATTTCTTCTAAACTCTTGACTAAAAAGTTCAGTCTCTTGAAGGACATTGCCGATAATGAGATTGCACTAGCTTTCTTGTACACTTCTTGTCCACTCTGGTGGAGTAGCCATTGTGTTTTGCTCTGGCTTAGGTAAGGCATCAATTCTCTGAATAGATTACCCAAGACTGTGGGTGATCTGGGTATAGAAAAGTCTCTCTCTAATTGTGAGAGGATGTCACTCTCAGACTCTCACTGAACACCTACTCCTTGAACACTGTGAGCCTACCACCATGATGGTCTTTGGTCTAAGGGAGATGGCCAAATTATCATCCTCTTATTAATAATGTTTTGGTCTTATGAATAAAATGATAACACTATCCAGAAACTAGGGCATTTGGAATTTTTTAATCATCACACTGTGATGTGTTTGGCAGAAACTGGAGAACAGGACACCATGTCAGAGAGCCTTGGATTCATGGCCTGCCTTTGACATATATTGGGTTTTTTTTTTTTTTTTTTCTTGAAAATAAATTTATTAGGGGCAGCTAGGTGGCGAAGTGGATAGAGCACCAGCCCTGAAGTCAGGAGGACCTGAGTTCAAATGTGGTCTCAGATACTTCCTAGCTGTGAGACCCTGGGCAAGTCACTTAACCCCAATTGCCTAAGCAAAAAAAAAAAAAAAAAAATTTTCAAGAAAAAAAAAAAAAAAAAAAAGAAAAAAAGAAAAAGAAAATAACTTTATTATTATTAAAGCTTTTTATTTGCAAAACACATGCATGGGTAATTTTTCAACATTGACCCTTGCAAAGCCAAATTTTTCTCTCCTTCCCCCACCCCCTCCCTTAGATGGCAGGTAGTCTAATACATGTTAAAATATATGACAAATCGAATATATTGACATATATTGTTGAAAGACCGTGGCATGTCACTAAGCCTTCCTGCCCTAGGCAGCTAAGACCACAAGCTAGCAGAGGAGCCCATCTGCTTTGCTAAAAGGAGTTTCTTCATCAGAAGCTCCCCACACCCACATCACAGGTCCTGTCCATCTTATGCTTCTCCTACCCTCCCCTTCCACCTCCTCCCTTCTTAACCCACTCCATGTGTTTGTGTTGAGATGCAAGCACAATACATTAGACAATCCCTGCAATGAAGAAACTTATATTTTACTTGGAGGAGTGATCCAGAGGACAAGGGGTTAATGCTCAGGCTTTGGGTACTTTGTCTATGAGATGACCATAAACTGAGAAGAATAAGAGATAGAGGAAAGGAAGGCTAGATAAAAGTTGGAGAAGAGAGACCAAGACCAAGAAGAGAGGCAGCAGAAAGACAAAGCCAAGGAGATGAGATGGAAATAGAAGTGACAGAAATGGAGAAAAGATAGATGGAGAGAGACACAGAAAAGAGAAACTGGGGGAACTTTGGAGAAGGTTGGCAGGTCTTGGATTTGGAGTGATTTACAGGCTTGGGTGGACCTAGGATCTACTTCCTCTGTCAGGGCTGTAAGACAGTGGAGATAAGGATCCAGATAAGGAATGGGATTAGGCTGGGAGGGAGATCCCCATGACCTTCAGTATCCTGGGCCTGGGCCAGGATAAATGTCTAGCCCGAGTTTGGGCAGGTCCCCATTCTCCTGTGATCCAGCACTGGGTACTGTCCAATGCAAAGGTTACAGAACCCAGGGGATACTCCATTAGAGTGGGTTCTTGAACCAGAAAACTCATTATCAACAATGTCTTTCAATAGACTGAATTTTTTAGTCAGGACTTTAGAAGGAGGAGAGCACTCTGGATATTCCCCAATCATTGTACTGGGCATCTCTAGTCAGGGCTAGGAAAATGCCCTCAGAATAGGAAGAAAGGATGGTGATGGTAGGAAAAGGGCAGGGGGAGGGGGGACAGGACCACCAGCAGCCTGTGCCTCATACTCTCACCTACTAATCTACAACTACTCAGAGACCCTTTCCAAGTCATTTCAAAGTACCTGCTGGTTTACGAAACTTTTTGTAATTTACAAATGTGCCAATCCCTCAGAGACTGGAATATGCCTGGTCACAAAGCCCCTCCTTCAGCATAGATCTTTTTAATCCTGTGTCCCTTAAGGGCCCAAAGGTGCCAGAATCATTAATAAATGCTTGTCAACTGACTGACTGACAGCCTCCAGTTCTTACCCACGGAAGAGCCTTCTCCCTTAGGACAATTCATTCAGATGCTTGGAGAGGAATTGTTTGCTAACCTTTCAAGTGCCACAGTGGGGTTGGCAAATGTTGGTACCACAAGCGTAGGGCTGTCCCTGGGCTTCTGCCCACTGGGTTCATCTTGTCTGGTGGGGAAGTCTGGGCCACTTTCCAGTCCCTGGGTGGGGAAGGTAGCCCAGTGACAGCTTCAATCCATTCTGGCTTTATGGGCCCCAGGTCAGCTATTTAATGGGTCTGGGCCACACCTCCAGTTCTTTTTAACCTCTGGGAAGGTTGGATCCGAGGCAGGTCTGGCCGGGAAGGTAAAGAGCCCCCGGATTTAACCTTGCGCAACCTTCCCCTCCACACGTATATCTGAGGGGGAGCTTCCTGCTGGAGAGAAGGGGACAAGGTCTGGCTGGGCCAGCCATGTCTGAGTTCTGGTGCCTGTGTACCTGCAGACTCTGAGACATCCATGACTGTGTCTTACACTCTCCGCGTGGCCAATGCCCGCTTTGGGGGCTTTTCGGCCCTCCTGTTCCGCTGGCGGGGGAGCATTTACAAGTTGCTATACAAGGAGCTTCTGGTGTTCCTGGGTCTCTACGGACTGCTCAGCCTCACTTACCGGTGGGGTCTTGATGTGGGGAGGGATGCAGGGGTGGGACAGGCAGAAGCCCCACTAGGGATTGAGGGGAGCTGAAGAGGAAAGGGGAGTTCTGAGGAAGGGCACTTAGGGGACTGGGGAGCTCAGGAAGATATGGGGGAAGGAGCTCAGGGAGGTGGCCACATAGGGGAACTCCACGGGGTGGGGAGCTGCAGTGGGAGGCCGGGATCTCTCAGAATTCAGGGGGATGTCAGGGTCTCAGCTCTTTCTCTAATCGGAAAGGTTCTGCTGAGTCCTCCCACCTCTTCTCCCCTTCCCTCCCTCCTATCCCCCTAACCGGTTGTCACTCAGGAACCTGCTGTCCCAGGACCAGAAGCGTATCTATGCCCAAGTGGCCCGATACTGCAACCGCTCAGCCGACCTCATCCCCATGTCCTTTGTTCTGGGTAAGGCCCTCCAGCCCAGCTTCCTGCCACCTCCTCCCAGCCCTGGGCCACCGCTGCGACCCCTCCCTTCGTGGTTGCCTCTCTGAAGCCGGGCCCTTTCCCCGTGGGAACGCCACTTAGACGTTAACCATTACCCAGTCCGGCCCGAACTCCTCCAGGAGGAAGTAAGCCACACCTCCAAGTGTCACTAGTCCAGGGACAGAAAGCAGCAGCCACCTCATCCCTCACTCTCCAGGGTTCAAGTGCCAGTTCCGCTCCGGGATGGCTGGCGACCTTGAGCCCGTGTTCTAGATTTCATATTCCCAGGGTAGGGTGGGGAAGGGTTGTGTGCCAAAGTCTCTGTCCATGGTCCTCCCTGCCCACTCCGCCCCTGCTTCCCCACTGCCCGGGCCAGCGGACAAGGATGAGGTAGGGAACCTTAGCTCTCGGGGACCTCGGACCCTTCTCCGACTCCTAACCCTTTCAGTGCCAGGGGTGGACCCTCGGTCATTCCTCCCCACCGTCGGCCCCCGCCCCTCCGCCCGGCCCCCCGGCCCCCGCCCCCTGGCAGTCCCCGCCCCTCCGCCCCGCGTATCCCAGCCTTGGCCCGTCCGCCCCAACCCCGTAGGTTTCTACGTGACTCTGGTGGTGAATCGCTGGTGGGCCCAGTACACGAGCATCCCGCTGCCGGACCGCCTCATGTGCGTGGTCACGGCCACAGTGCACGGGGACGACGAGCGCGGACGCACTCTGCGCCGGACCCTGCTGCGTTACGCCAACCTGTCCTCGGTGCTGGTGCTGCGCTCGGTCAGCACCCGGGTGCTGCGGCGCTTCCCCAGCATGGAGCACGTCGTGAAAGCAGGTGCCGACCCGGGCCAGGCCCAGGGTGGGGGGCGGGAGCGACCTGGGGGCGAGGCTGCCCTCCTGGACAGACTCCGGGCTGGAGGCTAAGTGGTCCCTCCTCGGGGGGTGGGGTGGGCAGAGCCCGGCAGGATTCATGTCCTGGCTCCAGGTCTGTGTGGCCTTGGGGCATCTTCCCTTCCTGGGCCTCAGTTTCCCTCTCCTGTAGATGGAGGGCATTGGATGGTCTGTTAAGTCCCCGGTCAGCTCTAGGTGGAGGCTTCTGCCTTTGTTCACTCTGTCACTCCGTCGCGCCCCCCTTCCCCCACTCCAGGCACTTGGATCCAATGCGGGGAGATCAAGAAGGGGGTGGGGAAGTGGAGAGGAGCAAGAGGGGATGGGAAGTTAGGCCTGTATGTGTCGGAAGAAGAGGCAGGAAGGAGCCCACGGGATCTCTTCAGGCTTCATGTCCCCGGAGGAGAGGCAGAAGTTCGAGAGCCTGCACTCAGACTTCAACAAATACTGGGTTCCTTGTGTCTGGTTCACCAACCTGGCTGCCCAGGCTCGAAGAGAGGGCAGGATCCGGGATGACATTGCCCTGGGGCTGCTCTTGGATGTGAGTGAGGCTGCACTTGGAGTCCCTCCCATTTTGATGGACTCCTTGGCCCCAGCCTCTGGACCTCTCCCCTTCCTGATGATCTCCCTCTATTGTCCTGGACTCACAAGGGTCTTCCATGAGACTGCCCTAGGCCTCTCTGCCATGGTACCCACCTAGTGGCTTCTGATCCTTTGGAAGGATTTTTCTAATCATTCTCCCCAGTCACATGCCCCTAGGAGCCCTGGAACAGACCCACCCAGCCCAGAGTTGTCTTCCATCCACTCCAGCTTATCTTCTCTACCTAGGAGCTGAACCAATACCGAGGCAAGTGCAGCCTCCTCTTTCACTACGACTGGATCAGCATCCCTCTCGTTTACACTCAGGTAACACTACCACCCCTATGCAGTTTCAGAAGCATGTTTTGGGGATCTACAGTGAGCAGAGCCCTGAGTTAGAGTTAGGAGAATCACAGAATTTAGCCCCTTCTGGTAAGACCCTAGCACAGACAACAAGATATGCCCTCTTCCAAATTATAGCACAGAGAGACGAGCAGAACAGCCTTGGTGGTTTGGGAGAGATGGAGCCCTCTGTCAAGCCAGAGGATCAGGATCATCTTCTTAGAGGAAGTAGCATTTGAAGTAGACCTTGAGGGATGGACAGGCAAGACAGCAGAAATATGGGGAAAAGTATCTGGGAAGCAGTGGGGAAGGAATGGGCAGAAAAGTGGGACATGGAAGACCTGGAAAAGTAGCATGGTACAAGGTCAGAGAGTGCCTTGCAAGCCAGCTCCGATATATGAACTTGATTCCTTTCCTCAGAGGAGTGACCGAAGACTTTTGAGGCTACACTTACTCTTTCCCCTCCCCTTGTCCACCTCTCTGGCCCTTCTGATCACTGCTCTCTCAGCCTGAGTCACCCTGCCAGCCATCCTTTCAATGCTGGGTCCAGGCTATTCCTTCACAGCCCCACTCTCATTCCAGTTCCTTCCAAACAGCCTCAAACTGAGCTGGAATTCCATAAGAAGGTCAGCAGTATTGGGAAGGGAAGGTTCTAGGGTATTCTTTATTCCTTGCATACAGAAGGTGTTTCATAAATGTTGGTCAGAGTAAAGATTCCAGAAATGACTTGGGAGTAAATCCCTGGGGGAAGGGGGGGGCAGTGTTGAGGGAGAAATGGGTGAGATCAGCCCTGAGCTGTATGGGAAGAAAGCATTTATGTGCACATGCCAGATGACATGATCCTTCTTAAAGCTGCCCTGAGAGCTGATTTTGCAGTAATGGCCTGAGAGTCCTGAAAGAAGCTCCCAGATCTCTAAGGTCAATGATCCATGATCCCATCCTCAAGAGTTCCTCCACAACAAAACTAAACTCCTTTCCCCAGCCTTTTCATGGACAGTCAGGAGATGCAAGCACTAGGCTCACTCCTGAGAGAGATAACATTAATCTTATCTTAAACCTTGGCTGTGCATGTCTCCTAAGCTGCCAGGAAGCTCAGGGGACTCTCATTTAGCCAGTACCTCCCAGAAGCCTTCTGACTTGTAGGCATTTTGCAGCTTCTTCCTGATCTCTAGAGATGGGGAGCTCACTCAACCCCTCTCAAAGCATCCCATGATACCCTGAGGCAGCTCATTTTGTTAGGAAGGAAGCTTTTCTGACCCCCAGCCCACCTCTACCTTTTTCTATCTCCATCCCACTGCCTTTCACCTGCCCCTTGGGGCCCAGCAAAAGCCTAATCTTCCCTCTGAGCCTCAGTTTCCTCATGGGGGAATGAGCTCTTCATTTCACTTTGGAAAGTAAAAAGCTGCCCATAAGGCAGAGTTCCCTCAAGTTTCTACCTGCCCAGGTTTATCATTGCATCAGGTATCAGAACCAGGACCAGAAACCCAGTTGCCTGACACTAAGGTCAACCTTCCCACCTTCTTTTCTTCCTACCTCTACTCTGCCAGGTGGTGACCATTGCTGTCTACTCCTTCTTTGCCTTTTGCCTTATTGGACGTCAGTTCTTGGAGGACCCTAAAAGCCCCTTGCCAGGCCAAGAGGTGCCCCTGGGGGAGCTGGATCTGTACGTGCCGCTGACCACCCTTCTACAATTCTTTTTCTATGCTGGCTGGCTTAAGGTGGGTGTCAAAAGGACCGAGGGAGGGAGGGAAGCCAGCCTGGAGCTGTGCCCAAGGGAGCCCTTTGGCCCCAAGATTTGCCCTGGGTGAATCAGTCCATGTGTGTCAGGGGCAATAACTATTCCTCTCCCCCTTCAGGTGGCTGAACAAATCATCAACCCATTTGGAGAGGATGATGACGACTTTGAGACTAACCAGCTCATTGATCGAAACCTGCAGGTGCGTCTTGAGGGAGCTCTCCGGGGTGCTGCCCAGGAACTCGGGCAGCACCCTGGGAAATGGCTGCACCCTTATGTACAAAGCCTTGAGGAGCTTCCGTTCTCCTGGGGAGAGGGGACTACAGGGACTTGAATCAGTCAGATAAAATTCAATTAGCATTTACTGCTCTCTCCAGCAGCTCCTGTGCTGAACTACACGGAGGCTGTGTGTGTGTATGTGTGTGTTGGAGATTAAGCCTTTTCACAAAGAGATGCATTCCCTTGAGAGAAGCAGTAATTAGGGTCACAGAAGAGGTGTGAACTCAGGAGTTCAAAGCTGAGGGTATGATTCAGTAGTTCCTGGGCTAGAAGCTGGCTGGACACCTTTATCTCATAATCAAGGTGTTCCCAATCCTAAGAAGTTGACCAGGCCAGGGTAACTCTCCCTCTTTGACAAGAGTTGGTCGCTGTTTGTCCTTCGTTTTGGAAGAGGATCATGACATCAGGGAAGTGATGTTATGACATGCAAGTAAATTGGATTGAAGTGAGGGGGGACTGGGCAGGGTCACCTGCCTCACTCTCCTCCAGAGCCATCTGGGATCACTGGCTAGATGGAGATCAGGGCGATTGGGGATGGCTCTGAATCCAGTGGGAAACTTAACCTTTTTAAGCTAAGATCTTCCACGGTTTCAGTCTGAGACTGCACCATTCAGTGATTAAGGCTAGGTAGCAGTTGAGGCAAAGAAACTGCTCTTTCACCTAGTCACACACACACACACACACACACACACACACACTGAATCTGGGAGGGGAAGGCCCTCAGGGTTTCTGGCCAAAGCAGAAATGGCTACTTACATTTAATTGGAGTCAATCTGGACCCAAACAGTGACCAAATGGGGCTTAGCCAAGGACCTTTTGGTGGCCAATAGAAGCAGCTAATGCATAACTATCAGAATCAACAGTTTTTCTTATCAGGCAGCTTTCTTAGAGACATCGGATGGCACAGTAGACCTGTGCTAGACATGAAGTGGGAAAGGCCTGAGTTCAAATCCAATCTCATACACATCCCCAATGCTGGGATTTTGGCTCACTTTGCTCAAGGAAAACGGGGATAATAGCACAGACTGTAAAGATAACTGGAGTTGGAGGAGAGAGGGCCTGGCCAGGCCACAGTGAGCTTCAGATCATGGGAGGAGCCCTGGATGGGGACAATATACTGGGTCTTGGGTCTAAAAAGAGGCAGAAATAGGGACAATGTGGGGTGGTGGGAAGCTGTGGAAAGGTTGGTCTGAGGATCAGCCCCGAGTGTAGCTTATAGCTATAGGTCACAGATGGGCTGCATGCCCGAGGCTGGCTTTCTAAGGAAGACTGCCCACCCTGGCTGTGGGTGGAGGGCTTCTGGTCAAGATGCAGATTCAGAACAGGCTCAGCCAGTCTCTGGTCAAAGAGGCTAAGGACCTAGATTGGGGATTTCCTTCTTCCAGTCCTCCTGGGGCCTCTCTGGACGGCCTCATTTTCCCCATTTTCCCAAGGCTTGGAGATGGCCTCATTCTCTGCTCCCACCAGGAGCCCTGGGAGGGTGGGGACGGGAATTGCTCCCCAAACATTGGCCCTGGGATTGCGCCTCTCACGTGGTCCTCACAGGTGTCACTGATGTCTGTGGATGACATGTACGGAGACTTGCCACCCTTGAACCGAGACCGCTATTGGGGTGAGGCGGCGGCTCAGCCCCCCTACACAGTGGCTTCTGCGGCTGACAGCCTGCGCCCCACCTTCTTGGGTTCCACCTTTAACCTGAAGTTAGTATTCCCAGGAAGACGGTGGGTGTGGAGGGAGGGAAGAAAGGGACGTCTCCCGGAAAAAGGGGTGCAGACGGGTGGGGGGGAGTGGCAGGATAAGGGGCATGGTCGCTGCTCAGGAAGACGGGCAAGGGGTGGGGATCAGTGCTTAAGGGAGTAGGGGCACTGGATGGGGGGTTGTCAGAACAAGTCCAGCCCCCCCATTGCCCCTCCCTCCTCCCCCCCCAGTATGTCGGAGGAGCTGGCGCCGTCGGACATGGAGAAGGAAGCTGGGGCTATCTCGGGCTCTCCCAGCTCGGCGTGGGCACGGACGCCGCTGCTCGGCCGCTTCCTGGGAGCCTCCGCCCCGTCCCCGGCCGTCAGCCTGCGGACCTCACGCCCCCAGACAGCCCAGGCCGGCACACCGGTCCCGGGACGTCTGCGCCTGAGCCGTCTCCTGCCGGTGCCCGCAGCTCGCATAGACGAGGAGGCTCCGGAGGCCTTAAACTCGGAGTCTAGCTCCCAGGAGGAAGAGGAAGAGAAGGTCTCTCCGGGGAGTTAGGCCACGCCCAAGCCCACGTCCCCTCCCCGTCGTCCAGGGCCCCACAGCACCCTCGGAGCTGTACTGGCTGTGGTCCGAGCTTGCCCCCACAGTCTGGGAACCTCAATAAAGGCTTCTTCACTCCCCACCAACGCCTTAGTGTGTGTGAGCACTGGGGGGAGGGGGGAGAGCTTGCCCTCGGGCAGCGCACAGCCCTTAAAAGGCGAGGTTGATGAAACCTGGAGGGAATGTGCCCAGGGGGACCGCGCTCTGTCACAACCAGGCCAGGGGAGCCTCTTGTGGCAGAAAAGCAACGCTGTCAGGGACCTCACCTGGAGCTCTCATTTTAGAGGCGCAGAGCTCAGAAAGGGATCCTGTTACATTGCGCTGGAAGGAGCGTCGAGGGTCACGGGTCCCAAGCCCCTTAATCCATACTTGGCCAAGGGCACCCCCAAACGACCCGAAAAGGGATGAAACCCCAGATCTGGTGCTACACCCCGTGACCACCTTGGTGGTACTTTGGGGGTCTGGGGCTGCCGAGGTGTAAGACCCCGGAGGCACTGGTAAGGGAAGGGCCAAAGAGGAGCCTGAAAATGGACCTCTCAACATGAAGGGGGTATTGGCAAAACCGAACGTGAGCTCAGACTGGACCCTGCTGACCTTGAGTGCCAGTGGGAGAAACAGGATGGATGCACATCTGAGGCAGTCGTCCAGTAAGCAATGATCATTCGACTGGCACATGCTAGGCACTGGACATGAGACATTTCTCCTAGAAATCACATGTCCCACAGAGAAGTCCATAGAAAATACAGGGAAAATTTTGAAAAGGGTCAAGACTTTCATGTGCTCTTAAGTCCAACTAGAAGTTCCCAATTGTTCATGTACCAATAAGGATTTTCCCATCATTTGGGGGGGATCTTCTGCAGCCTGCGAAGCAGGTGTTATCCTTACTTACAAACAAGGAAACTGAGGCACAGCATTCAATGATTGCTCCAAGTTGGGTCAGTTTACACTAGTCAACAAGCATTTAAGTGCTTACTGGGATGCCAGGAATGGTACAAAGCCCTGGGATGTAAGCCGGAAGACAATCCCTGTCCTCAATAAGCTTACAATAGAGGGATGGGAAACTACACATAAAGAGGAAAAAGGTTTCTGGCTTTGGACCATGGAACAAAAAGTCCTAGGATAGCAATGCAACCTGGGACAGGGAGAGGACATCCTTGACTTCTTCCTTTAATTGGAAATTGGGGAAGATGCCAATCCAAGTGAGCCCCACACCAAGCTGGGAGAACCCAAGATGGCCCCAGCTTCCTTCTCCTGTCCGACGGCACCGGCTCCTCCGACATTAGGGGAGAGGGGCAATGGAGGGCTGGACTTGTTCTGATTACAGCAGCCCTTCTGACAACCCCCCTCCCCCATCCAGTGCCCCTAACTCCCCGAAGTCACTAGTCCAGGACTGGATTGAGCTTCCAGATCCTGCAATTGGCTCACCTACTATAGTAGAGAAAGTGTTTGTGTAGATGAGCCCAAACTGCAGGTTGGGTAAAGCAACTATCCACTTGATTAGCTTAAGTGAGATGAGGAGATTGGAGTGGCCAATCACCCACCTGATTAATTTATGTGAGATAAATGAAGGGGTGAATGCTGCTGGGAAAGGACCACCACCCACTTGGTAATTGATGAGCTTTCAACTCTATAGGATAAATAGGAAACAAAAGACTGAAACTGAGGGATTGAGAAACTTGCTGCAGTAAGTGGATTTTAGTGTTCCTGGATGGAAGAGTATGTTTTGGAAGCTAGAGGGGACTGGATAATGAAAGGCTTTAAATAGTGAGAATCTTTGATTCTAGAGATAACAGCCAATGGAGTTTTTTGAATGGGTGTATGACGTGTGACATTCCCTCGTTTTAAATCACTTTGGTGATGGAGAGATTTGTGGCAGAAGTCACTGCTTGGTCCAGACAGAAAGAGATGGGAGTCTGTAAGAGATGTTTCAAAGGTAGAATTCACAGGCACTGCCAACAGACTAGACATGACAGAAGTGAGTTGAGAATGGTTCCTAGGCTGTTGCTGAGGTAGTGCATGGGATAAATGCTGAGCCTGGAATAGGGACAGACATAAATGAATCCAAGTACAACCTAAGACAGTAGCTATGTGGCCCTGAGCAAATCACATTTTTTGCCTTAGTTTCCTCAATTGTAAAATGGGGATAAAAGGATTTACTTTCATGATTAAAAAAAAAAGTGCTTAGCACTATAGGCAAATTTCCCCTGGTTATTTTGGAAGATTAGAACATCCAAGTTGAGATATACAAAAGGCAGTTGGGAGATGTGATCTACAGAGTAGGCAGATGAGAATCACCATTACAGAGAACTGAGCCCATGGGGACTAATAATCATGAAGTCAATCAGTATAATGGGTGACCCGGATATGAATCCAGCAGAATTGTGTGATAAAGGTAGGGATAGGTGGCATTAAAGAATTAGGACTGAGGCCTTTAGCTTTACAATTAGAGAGGTCACAACCCAGGTTGTAACAGAGTTAAGAGTGGGGAAAAGTGGCGGCATCGATTATATATGGCTTCAAATCACGTTATTAAGTATGAGAAATTTTGGAAGTTGTTGCTTCCAGGTACTAGGGAAAGAACTAGTAGATAGGGGGATTGAAGGTAAGTGGGGATAATACAGAGCAATCCAAGAGTCAGGTTGGAAGAGCATCACTTGAACAAGTAAACTCAGCTTGGTGAGGAAAAAGGCCCCCTCACCACATGAGGAAGGGGCAAAGGAGAATGGTAGAAGGAAAAGGTTAAGGACTGAAAAAGGGAGAATGAGGGCCTGTGCCAAGATGGTGGCAGGGATGCATTTGAGAGATGTTATAAAGTTAGAATCCAGAGGCATTCACAAACAGAAGCGGGAGGATCTTTGTGTTGAGGATGGCATTTAGGTTGGTGAGATGACTGGATGAGCCCCAACAGTAAGTTAGGAAGGTGAGGTCAGGGATGAAGACATTTAGATAAACTTGCCTCATGCCAGCCCGCTCTAAATAGCCACCTGTGGGATACCTCCCCAGATCCTTCCAAACCCCAACTGTCCTAGTAGACCTCTCAGATCTGTCATTCAAAATTGAACTCAAAGGCCAGTTTTGGGGGCTGCTGCTAAGACTGGTCACCCAAGGGATAGAAGAAAACAAGTGGCAGACAAGGAGTTACTAAAAATGCCCACCCTGTGCCCAGCACCAGTCTACAAGTATATTATCTTATTTCACCCTCAACAGCTCTGAAAGGGTAACAAAAAAGGCGGTCTGGTCAACTACTTAAGCTCCATTTCACCCCCAGGACAGATGGTCAGGGTTCTCCTCAACCAGAGGCCAGCTATCAGCTCTCCTGAAGTGGTTGCCTCATGCACTATCCAGATGTGCCCCTAGTCCACAAGGGGCAGCCTACAAGCAGGTTGGCCCTTCTGAAAGGAGGGGATTTTCTCTTGCACTGTGATGAGGCCCAGCTGGCCACAGGGAGAGCCAGTGGGTCACTTAACAATGCGAGTCCTAAGAACACAGCTGATACTGGTTCTAGAGCTCCCAGCTTCCCCCTCCCGATTCCCCAGCAATGAGCACAGGACAAAAATTAACCAATATGGGGGTTTTATTTAATCAATGTCCAAGTTAAGGTTTATTTGCCCTTTCGGGCCTTGATCTTTCTTAGGTAGAACTCCAGCTCTTTGCCTTCCAGCACGTAGCCATCTGCTCGACCACACTGGCCCGGCCTTGATGCTATACAGGCTGTGGAGACAAGAGATCAGGTGGTCAGGCTAAGTCAGGACTCCTGCATTCCCAAATCCCACTGGTGACTTCAAGAACCTCTTCAGATAAAACAATGTCGTCAACTCAAGCTCAGTAGCAGAACTGGACAGAGTTCTCATCATCAGGAGGCTTAAGAGTCCTTGCCGTGTGCATGCACCTACCCCCCTTTGCCCTGCTCACCTAGGAGCTTGCCCTGCTGGAACTGTTCCTCCAGGAGAGAGCTGATCTTGGCGTTCTTCTTCCTCTCCTCATATTTCTTCTGGATCTTCTTTGACCGCTTTTTATTTAAAATTTCTTCCTCCTCAGGAGTCTGGAGCAAACGGAGCAGAGGGACTGATTAGCCTGGAGGCTGTCCCTCCCACTGCTGGGGATCCTAAAACCAGAGAAGGCCCAAGCTGTGAGGGACCTTCCACAAACAGGCTTCACTCGCCAGTGTGACCACTCAGGGCTGGCTCGGGAGAGGTGCATGCTTAGTCCAAGGTTCTGTTAGTCCATTTATAATATCTCGGTCCTCCCCTGGTCTAAGGAATCCAGCTACTAATGAGAAGCTATGGGCTACAGGGGTGGGGGTCCCACCTGGAAACACTCTCCTCCCCTTCTTATGCAAGGCTGGAAGCTCTAAGGGCCAGGGTAAACCTCCAGCTCTGCCTGGGAACCTTCCTCAGCACACCAAGTTGTCATCTCTGATGCTTCAGCAGCAGAACTGGACAAGGGTCTCCTCACTGGAAGGCTGGTCTGCCCCTGCCCCCCCACCCCCCACCCCCCAGTGCCTCATACCAGTTTTGCTCCCTTCTTCCGGCCCAAAGGCAGCGCGTAGTGGGACTCGTACCACTGGCGGTAAGGAGTGCTGTCGATGAGCACAATGCAGTTCTTTACCAGCGTCTTGGTCCGCACCAGCTCGTTGTTGGATGCATTGTAGACCACATCAATAATCCTCGTTTTTCGGGTACAGCCTAAATGAGAAAAAAACGCCAGACTTAGACACATGAGGCTCCCCCTTCCCACTCACCATGGGTTTGTCTGAAGCCCAAGTCTCCTCTACTGGAGGCAGCTTCCCCAGCCCCAGCCTTTGCAGGCAGGCATGCTATCAGTCACCCTCTGGGGTCTTCAGCAGCCGCCCAGGTACTCGGGGGAAGGAGTGCGGTCCCTTAGACCGGTCTGCCCCAGGCCTAGCCATGAATACAAACATCTCTATCCGCAGCGCTCAGTTCTCCAAGGTTTGCATCCCCACCATTTCAGGCTCGGTGTTTGCAGCAGTAACCAAGGTGTCATCAGGGCGCCGGGCCCCCGCCTCTGCCCCCCCCCCCAGCAGGCCCCCACTCACACTCGGAGCCCCAGGAGAAGTTGCCCACATCCAGCCTCAGCGCCCGGTACTTCTTGTTGCCCCCACGGACTCTCACGGTGTGAATACGGCGGGGGCCGATCTGGGAGGGGGAGAGAATACAGGTCAGGAGGATTCGGGGAGCGGGGATCCGGGGATCGGGGCGCTCAGGCCACGTGTCAGTGTAACTATGACAAATCAGCCCCAGCATCGGCGGCCCCCGGGACCAACACGGCCCGGCTCGGGCCCCTTAGGCTCCAGCGATCTCATCACTCACGTGGTGGCGCAGGGACTGGGGAGGGTTCGGCCCGGGAGCGCTCGGGGAGGTTGGGAGCGCTCGGCCCGGGAGGAGGGACAGGGTTCGGAGCTCTAGGCGCGGGGGCGGGGAGATTCGGAGCGCTCAGGCTCAGGCTCACCTTGGTGTTGGCGGGCGGGCGGCCCAGCTCATACTTGCGCTTCTTGTGGTAGGGCTTGCGCTTGCCCCCGGTCTTGCGGCGCTTGTGCCAGTTGTCCCGGGAGATCCCTGCGGGCGGACAGGGAGGCAGTTCCCGTCAGGTCAGGCCCAACCCCGGCCCCGAGCCCCCCACGACCCGGGTCCCGGTTCTCCGCCCGCCCCTAGCTTGGCCCTTTCTCTTCCTCTCCCGCATCCCGCGCCCTCTAGCCCAAGCCCGGCGTCCCGGCCTAAGGATGGCGATGGATGGCGAGGGATTGCGGAAGACGGCCCATAGTTGCTCACCCATGGTCGGCGCGAGCTGCAAAGAGGAAGCGCAGAGGCTCACGGGCTGGCTTGTAAAGGGGGGGCTGAGGGCCTTTCGCGTCACTTCCCGGGCGCTGGAACGTGACGTCACGAAAGCTCGCCGGGCCGAGCCAAACGCCGGGCGAGAGGGGTGGTCACGTGGCCGAAGGCGGAGCCTCAATAAGAGCTAAGGCTCTGGCTGGCGCAGGTTTCATGGAAGCCCTGGACTTTGGGTCTTCTATTCTCCGCCCCTGTCGCCATTATACAGATGACAGAGGTAGTGATTATAGCGCCTGCTATGAGCCAGGCTCTGAGCTAAGCGCCTTACAATTATTTGATCCTCATTATCAGCCCCGGGGAGGGAAGTGCTATTATTTTACCCATTTTACAGATGAGGAAACTGAGGCAGGAGGCAAAGTGACTTGCTCAGGGTTCCAAAGCTAATAAGTGTCGGAGAGAAGAGGTACATACACACACAGTACCTGGCACTTAATAAATGCCCGCTGCTTCCTAGACTGCCAAACTGAGCTCAGACAAGTCCTCATTCCCGACTGTGATGTGGGCACAATCCTCCCTCTCTCCAGATTTCTGCCCCCACAGCATGGGCATGGGCAGCTAGATGGCGCTGAAGTCAGAGGACCAGAGTTCTAATCCTACCTCGCTCTCTGTGCCCGCGCAAACCACCCCCAAAATAAATCAAGGATGGTGGGACTTAGTGACTGATTTGGAGGTGGGTGAGTGGGAAGGTATGAAACCCACTCGGCGCTCCTTGGGGCCCCCTGCGTCTGTTTCGGGCCCACTGGAAAGGGAGAGGAATCCTGACCCTCGTGACGTCACAGCCCTAGCATGGGGCAGGGCTCGAGACCTAGAGAATCTGGTGGGCCGCGGAAGCTGGAAACGGACTCTAGAAATCTTGGTCTTGGCCAGAAACCCCGCTCTGGGCTCGGGGACATCGGGCCCTGTCCTTGGACACCTCCGCTTGGTTTGACTCTCAGGCTTCAAGAGGGCAGACCCGACTGGCCTAAGCCTGAGGAAGATCAATCTGGGCATTGAGAGGGGGATGGGGGGCAGGGGGTCATGACCCTAAGTTCTGGGGGTGCGTGGGCAGGGGAGAGACAGTCCAAGCAAAGTCCTGTTAGCAAAGGGAGCGAGGATGGGAATGAATGCCCGCTGGGAGCGGACTTTCTCATTTGCTCAGGCTTTCACAGGCGGGTTCTTAAAACCTTTCAGGCTGTTATCGCACCCGGCAAATCGGGAGCATTCCGCAGCAACTTAGAAGAGAAAAATCGATTTAATGGGCGAGGGAAATTGTGGTTCTCTGTCCTCCCCACGTTAGCCACGCCTGCATTCGAGGAAGATGGTAGAGGCGTTTTGGGAGTGGGGGCCCATTGTGGGAAGGCTGTGCCCACCCACCCCATCTTTGGCACAAGGAAGCAAACTTACTGGTACTTTAAGGGTTAAGTAGTCCTTTGCACATTTAAATAATGGAGATTGAGGAAGGCCTCTTTTCTCAAATGTAGAGAACGGAAAATCAAATCCATAAAAAATAGTCATTCTCAGGTTAGGATCATAGGACAAAATAGGCAATGACTATAGTAATCTAGTGTTTGACAAACCCAAAGACCCAGCTTTTGGGATAAGAACTCAGTATTTGACAAAAATTTTTGGGAAAATTGGAAACTAGTATGGAAGAAACTAGGCATTGACCCACATCTAACACCACATACCAAGGTAAGGTCGAAATGGGTTCATGCTCTAGACATAAAGAATATTATAAACAAATTAGAAGAATTCAGGATAGTTTGTCTCTCAGATCTGTGGAGAAGGAAGGAATTTGTGACCAAAGAACTAGAGATCATTATTGATCACAAAATAGATACTTTTGATTATGTCAAGTTAAAAAGTTTTTGTACAAACAAAACTAAAGCAGACAATATTAGGAGGGAAGCAATAAACTGGGAAAACATTTTTACAATCAAAGATTCTACTCTGAGATACCACTACACACCTCTCAGATTGGCTAAAATGACAGGAAATGATAATGATAACTGTTGGAGGGGATGTGGGAAAACTGGGACACTGATACATTGTTGGTGGAACTGTGAACGGATCCAACCATTCTGGAGAGCAATTTGGAGCTATGCTCAAAGAGTTATCAAACAGTGCATACCCTTTGACCCAGCAGTGTTTCTATTGGGCTTATATCCCAAAGAGATCTTAGAGGAGGGAAAGGGACCCACATGTGCAAGAATGTTTGTGGCGGCCCTTTTTGTGGTGGCTAGAAACTGGAAGCTCCATCAATTGGAGAATGGCTGAATAAATTATGGTATATGAATGTTATGGAGTATTATTGCTCTGTAAGAAACGACCAGCAGGACGATTTCAGAGAGCTTGGAGAGACTTGCATGAACTGATGCTGAGTGAAGTGAGCAGAACCAGGAGATCATTATACATGGCAACAACAAGACTATATGATAGATCAATTTTTTTGGTTTTTTTTGCTGAGGCATTTGAGGTTAAGTGACTTGCCCAGGGTCACACAGCTAGGGAATGTTAAGTGTCTGAGCCCAGATTTGAACTCAGGTCTTCCTGACTTAAGGACTGGTGCTCTATCCACGGCACCACCTCGCTGCCCCTGATGATCAATTCTGATGGACATGGTTCTCTTCAACAGTGAGATGATTCAGGTCAATTTTAATAGACTTGGAATGGAGAGGGACACCTGCACTGAGTGTGGGGACTAAGTGTGGCTACAACATAGCATTTTCTCCTTTTTTGTTGCTTTTTGTTGCTTTTTTTTCCTTTTTTCCTGATTTTTCCTGTGCAGCACAATAATTGTGGGAACTGGATTTAAGTGAGGTGGAGTAGCATCGAGCCATCAGCCTCATTTTTTCCTCTGGTGTCTGGGGACAAGTCAGGGGAGGCGGCAACGGTGCAGGGTGCAGACTTCAATGTCTGACCCAGCTCTGGGGTCTCCTGGCTGTTGGAACAAAGGGAAGTCTTCATAAGTCTGGGGTAGCCACCCACTCTTGACAAGTGGCTGAGCCTGTGCTGACGGGTTTAGGGGGGTGCTGCAGCTTCTTGTGTGGCGGCAGAGTGGGGAGTGCACCCAGGCAGCTCAGGGATATCCAGGGACCCATCCAGGGCCTCTTGGCAACAAGCCTCAGGCTGGAAGCTGATCCCTGCTGAGGATTCTGCCCCTCCACACCAACAGCTGCTTCCCACTCCCCATGGCCTCGGGGAGCTCTGGCATGACCCCCTCCCCCTCATTTCCACAGAACACAGAAGGCAATGATTCCATTCTCTTCCTTTATTGGACGCAATGTTTAAATACAAACAGACAACAGACAACAGACGGGTCTCAGCTCCCCTTCACCTCAACGAAACCCAAGAGGGTTATCAGAGGGAATGAGGAAAAAGGGTTTCAGAATTTTTTTTAAAAAATCCCCCCATTCCCCCCACCCCAAGCCGACACTGGGCAGGCCGACAGCAAGGCCCAGCACTGTCTGCTCAGGAAGGTGGGCCGGAGCCCTGGAAGCACAACTGAAGGGAAGGCTGGTCCTTCCTCCTCTCCTCCCAGCTCTGGGACAGCTGTGGGCCAGTCCTCCATCTGTCCCACAGGCTGAATGCTCACTAAGACTGTACAATACAAAACCCTACACAACAGACATAGATAAAGAACTCTGGGAGTCAGGGGGCCTGCCCATGCAAAGCAGAGGGTGGGCAGAGGGCCCTGGAGGCTGCCTGGGCCCAGAACCAGTGGGCAAACATCCCAGCAGTCCACCCTAGCTCCCCAAACAAGGAGGGCATCCAGACATCCCTGAAGGAAGAGCTTAACCATCAAACATATTTTATTGGCCTGTTACTGAGGTCGTTTATGGCTGCTCATCTGCTGACTGGCCTGCTCTTCCAGCTGCATGGCCAGGCGCAGGGCCTGCAGGACATCTGCAAAAGAAGGGTCTCAGTTCAGCCTGGCCCAGTCCGGCTGCTCCCCCCCCCCTTTTTCTCCCCCAAGTCTGCAGGAGGCGGCATGAGTCAAGAGCAGTGGCCGTAGTCATGGAAGTCAGCATCTCCCCCCCGGGGGCTTCCCCAAGACCACCTAGTCCACTCTTGGTCAAGGGGGCTGAGGGGACAGAGCTGGAGGACAGGGGGTCAGGCCAAGAAAGCCTCTGAGGGCGGGGATGGAGCGTGGGGGGTTCGACCCATACCTTGGAGGCTGCTGAAGTTCTTGATGCCCTCAGTGGCAGCATGCTGAGCTTTGTTCACAAAGGTCTCCAGGTCGTAGTCTGGCTGCTCCGTGGTCTCCAGGAGCTCAACCCAGTTAGTCCACTTCTACAGGGGCACAGGGAGAGGGGGAGCACATGGACCTCACTCCATTCCATCCCACTGTTCCTAGGTCAATCTTGCCAGGCAGAGTGAGAGTACCCAGAAATTCAGCAGCATCTCTGCCCACCACAAAGAAGCTCTGCCACCACCCTGGCCCAGAGCCCCGGCCACTGTCCTCCATCCCACTGCTCCTCTGGGGTGAGCAGATCATCTCTGCCAAGTCACCCAACCTTCCTGAGTGATGCTCCCTGGCGTGGGTCACATGTGCTCTACTCCTAGTTGTGGCTCTTTGCTGGACCCCACACCATTCTGTGGCCAGGCCACTGTAAAGAGGCTCCTTGGAAAGAATGACATTGTTCTTCCGAGCCCCAAAAGAGCTCTCTGGGGGTGGGGGTGGCCAAGCCAGAAAAATGGAGGCAAAGTCACACTTCCCTGAAGCCGTCATCACTGCATGGGGAGGGACCCACTTAACCTCCACAGTCTCTAATGCTGTGGGCTGCGTCGAAAGCAAATCCCTTCATCTTTCCCAGCCTGTTTTCTCATCTATGGTGAGGCTCCTCCTCCTCCTCACGGTGTCCATCTCTGCCCCTGAAGGTGGCTGTGGGCAGTGGCTAGGGTCACCTTCTCTCTACCTGTGGGCATTGTGGGGCCAGGTATTCTGGCTGCCACCTCTGGAGCAAGCCTGTTCCAATTTATAATTTTATTTCTGAGGCTAGATGGTCAATTTTATTAAGCATTATTCTGAAGCTAAGAACCCTCTGAATCATTTCATCCTACTCTCAAGCCTATTCCATTTCAGAAAGACACTCCTTGTTAATTAAGCCTGTTTTCTCCTGGATTTTAAGCTTGAATTGGCTTTCCTTCAATATCCTCCCAACCTCTGTTCCTGGCTCTTCCCTCTGGGGCAAACAGAACAGTCTGATCACTCTGCCACATGAGAGCCCTCCAACATTTGGAGGTGGCTCTCATGGTCTCCTTGAGTAGACTTGGGGTTAAACATCCTAGTTCTTTCAACTGCTCCTCATGTGACATGGACTCAGACCCTCTCTAGATCTTTGCCGTCTGTCCGACCTGATCATGAGCCCCTCTCTCCCCTCTGACCCAGGCAAAATGCCAGGATGAGCTGGCAGCATTGTTCCTTTGAGTCTGCAGAAGCTTCCACACAGCTGATGGGCTGAGGGCCAACAGTCATTGTCTACTGGCACTCTATCCAGGGCAGGTTTGCAGCTGTGTTACCTGGATCCAAGCCAGTGTCTTTAGCCTGGAAAGCCAGGGAGAGGTGGCAGACTGAGCCAATGTCATAACAATGAGACTACCACCTAAATTAATTTTAATGCCATACCAATCAAGTTACCTAAAGATGAGTGCTAGAAAAAATTATGATAAAATTCATGTAGAAAAACAAAAGGTCAATAATATCAAGGGAATGATTTTTTTTTTTTTTTAAATGGGAAGAAAATGGCCAGGCAGTGCCAGATCTCAAACTAGATTGCAAATCTATAATCATCTAATTAATTTGGTGGTGGTGTTATTCAGTCGTTTTCGTTGTGTCCAGCTCTTCATGACCCCATTTGGGGTCTTCCTGGCAAAGATTCTGGAGTGGTCTGCCATTTCCTTTTCCAGCTCACTTTACAAATGAGAAAACTGAGGACAAGAGTTAAGTGACTTGCCCAAGGTCACATAGCTAGGAAGTATGTAAGGCCAGAATTTGAACTCAGGTAGATGAGACTTCTTGACTTTGAGCTTGACACTCTATCCACTATATCACCTAACTGGGCTGTTCAGTGACTTGGAAAATCACAAATTAACTTTATCTATGTTGTGTTGAATTTGGGGAGGGGGGGGAGAAGAGAAAAACATTATTTTTTAATTACATTTTAATCTGTTTCTGGGAGTTTTCTACTGGTACACTATGAGTTTGACACCTCTGCTTTAAATCATTAATAGAGAAATGAAAATTAAGATAACCTGAGGTACCACCTACCACCTCACAACCATCAGACTGGCTATGCAAAAAAAAAAAAAAAAAAGAAAATGACAAATACTGGAGGAGCCTCAGGAAAACAAGTACACTAATGTTCTATTGATGGAGATGTAAACTGGTCCATGTATACTGAAAAACAATTTAGAACCAAAAAGCATAAACTGTGCAGAACTTACTGAGTAGTACTGCTACCAAAGTCCATAAAAAGAGAGAAAATATTTGTAAGGAGCTATTTTTGTGGTGGCAAAGATTTGGAAAGTGAAGGGATGGATGCACATGAGTGGGAAAGGCTGAACAAGTTATGGTATCCGAATATGATGGAATAGTTTTGTACTGTAAGAAATGATGAAAGATGGTTTGAGAAAAAGTTGGGAAGACTTCTATGAACTGATGCAAAGTGAACTAAAAGAACAACTTATACCATAACTGCAATATTTTAAAGATAATTAATTCTGAAAGATTTAGGAATTAATTCTGAAAGATTTAGGAACTCTGATCAATACAATAAACAAGTTCAAAGGACTTATGATGAAATATCCTATCCACCTCCAGAGAGCCAAGTGATGGAATCAGACTGAAGATTTAAGTATATTTTCTTCCCTTTCTTTTGTTTTTGATATGGTTAATACAGGAATTTATTTTATATAACTGTACATATTTGTAATGAGTTTTCTTTTTCTTGTCTTCTTTGTGGATAGGAAAAGGAGAGAACTTGGCACTGAAAATAAAATTGAATTATAAAAAAGAAAGCTAGGAAGGGCAGCAGTCACACTGTGTTATTGAACATTGCACAGTGTCTGCTGAAGGTTGGGAGTTTCCTGACCAGAATTACCTTTGTGATCCCTGAACAACACAGCACATAATACTTGGAGAGCAAAGTGGTAATAAAATACTAGGTAAGATAGGCCATAACAACGTAAGGCCACGACAGCCCCAAAAGTGGTGCACAGTGCCCAGCCTTCACACAAAATTCCAATTGAAGAAGTCAGGTTGAAAAAATGAGTAAACTGAAAAAATAAGACGACTTATTATAAGGCAAGGAATGCTCAAGGTATCAACTAGGCAGAGGACAATTACAAAATACCTACAAACAAACCCTCCATTCTCCCCCCAAAATATAGCTTGTCACAAACCCAATTAGAATTCCTAGAAGAAATGAAGAAATGAAAAAAGAAAAAATATTATTAGTAAAATGAAGAAAATGGGAAAGAACTGGAAAAGAAATGAGATGTTTAATATATATTGGATTACTTGCCATCTGGGGAGAGGGTGGGGGGAAGGAGGGGAAAATTTGGAACAGAAGGTTTGTAAGGGTCAATGTTGAAAAATGATACATGCATATGTTTTGAAAATAAAAAGCTTTAATAAAAAAAGAAGAGAAATGAGAGCTGTGGAAGAAAAATTACAAAGAAATATTAATAAGCTTAGCAAAAGAGGATCTGAACTACAATCAAATTACAGGTTCCTTAAAAATAAGAATAAGCTAAAAAACTAATGACTTTAAAAGAAAACAAGAAATATTAAAATGGAAGTCAAAAGACTGAAAAAAAAAGATTATTTCATTAAAACAAACCAACCTAACTTAGAAAACAGATCAGACTACTTGAAACCACAATCAAAAAAGGATCCTAGACATCAAGAAGTCTTGAAAGTAAACTGCCCAGATTGAAAGTTACCTTCTGAAAAAAACCCTAAAATAAACAATTCATAATCTGAAAAGTGCCAGGAATCTTATATCCCAAATCCAGAATTTTCAAGTCAAAAAGGAAAAAAAAAAAAATACCATAAACTTGACCAAGAGTTCAAATACTGAGAAGCCTTAGTCAGGATCACATAAGACTTAGCAGCTATCACTCAAAAGGAGCAGGGAGCTTGGAATACAATACTCCAAGAAACAAAAGGTTAAAGTTTTACAACCAAGAAAAACATACCTAGCAAAACCTAATTATAATCCCATGGGGGGGGGGGGAATAGAACTTTAATGAAATAGAAAAAGAATTCCAAGCATTTCTGATGAAAAGACCAAAAATATCAACTCTGAAATAAAAACAAAGGAGTCAAGAGAAATATCCTGAGATCATCCTGATTGTACAGTGCAAAGAAAGAAAAGGGGGAAAAGAATATGCTTGGGAAGAAAGGGTAGCAGAAGTTACTATCTATATAATAGGGGCACTCAAATAGATTAGAAATGGAAGAAAAGATGAGAATTGGAAGGTGATGGTGGATATTACTTAAACCTCCCTTTCGAAGCGGCTAGCTGACACAATGAAAAGAGCATCAGCCTTTTAGTCAGAAGGACCTGACTTCAAATCTGACCTCAGATACTTAACACTTACTAGCTATATGACGTTGAAGTTACTCAACCCAAACTTCCTTGCAAACCCCCCCCCAAACCAACCTCACTTTCATGTCAATTGGTCAGAAAAGGTTAGAATACATAAAGAGAATGATATAGAAATACATTCAAATTTATAGGGAAACAGAAGGTAACAGGTAGGGATAATGGAAGAAATAAAAGGAAGGATAAATTCAGGGAGAGATTATGATGATAAGCAAAACAAACATTATTGTAAAGAGGGGTTTGAAAAAAAAGATTTTGATTAAGAACAAAAGAGGGAACAGATAGAAAAAAGCATAATGTAAAAGGATAAAACAAAATACAAATTAACAATCATAACTTAATTAAGAATGGGATGAATTTACTTTGCCTCAGGGGGAAAAAGTTATTTCATTTCAAATTTGAAATTCATTTCAAAAAAGTAAACAGACAAATTCATTTTAAATGAATGGCATAATTATTTAAATACTTAATGGAAAAACTGAATATGTGACAGGAGAAACAGAGAGAAAAACTAAAATAGTGGGGGAGTTAAGAACAGAATTTTAGAGTATGAATGTTAGAAAATTAACAGAATGCTAGAAAAATTAGAAATGATAGACCTCTAAGAATTACAGTAATAGAAAGTAGTACAAATATTTCTAAGTTATAAAATATTTCTAAGTTGTGCACAGCACCTTTACAAGAATTACCAGACCACACAAACTTCACAAATAAATGCAGAAAAGCTATAATATTAAATCCATCCTTAGTCACAATATAATAAAAATCATATCGAATAAAGTGCATTGAAGAAAAGATAAACTAAACAACAATCCTAGAAAAGTGGTGGATCAAAGAACAAGTTAGAGAAATAATCTACAATATCATCAAAGATACTGACAGCACAAACCAAAATTTGTGAAATGTCACTAGAAGAGGGGGGTGGAGCCAAGATGGCGGAGATCAGACAGGAGTCTCTGTAACCTCTTCTAATCTTCCCTCAAACCAACAACATATGAAGCCTCTAGACTGATTTTGAAGTAAAAAAAATCCACAATATCTGGAGGACAACACATTTCTAGAAGAAGATACTCTGGAAGAACTTCAAAACAGGTCTGTTTTAATTGGGCAGGGGGGTGGTCTGCTGAACCCAGACTGCAGCACAGGGAGACCAGAGCAAGGAGCTGGAACAGGAGTCCGAACAGGAGTGGGAAGCATTGTTCTTTTCACACACCTGGGAGTCTTCTGCAGGCCTCTTGGGCCAATCTGTCCTGATTATAAGCAGGTGGTTTGGAGGATCTGCCTTTTGTGGGGGGTAGATTGTGAACCACTGAACCCCTGATGAGCATCGGACCTAGCTGCCATTACACAGCACCCTAGGGCAATCAATCAATCAGCGGAACTGATCGCCACCTGAAAGAATCCAATCAGCAGAACTGCCCAGAACCTGAAATAACTCAATCAGCAGAACTACCCCAGGGTGAATTAAAGCATAACTGCCCAGCACCTGAAATAACTGCCCCAGGGTAAATTAAAGCAACTGTCCCTCCTTTGCCCTGAACAGACCTCACATCTTTAAAAAAAAATGAATAAAAAACCAAAAAGAGCTCTCACCATAGACAGCTTTTATGGAGAGAGGGAAGAACAGACCTCAAATCCTGAGGCCCCTAAAGGTAAAGCAACTCCAGAAAAAGCACCAAAGAGAGACATAAATTGGACTCCATGTCACAAGGCTTTCTTTGAAGATTGCATAAAGAATCTTAAAAGAGATTTAGAAGAAACATGGGGTAACGAAATGAGATCACTGCAAAATAAAATGGAAAAAATGGAAAAATAATGGTCAATTGCAAAAGGAACTAAAAACAGTAACTGAAGAAAATAAGACATTAAAAATTAGACTCGAACAATTGGAAATGAATGACTCAGCAAGACTTCAAGAATCAAACAAAAACAAAAAAATGAAAAAATAGAAAAAAAACATGAAATATCTCCTAGGAAAAACAACTGACTTGGAAAATAGATCTAGGAGAGACAATCTAAGGATTATAGGGCTTCCTGAAAGCCATGATGAAAAAAAGAACCTAGACACTATCTTCCAGGAAATCATAAAAGAAAACTGCCCTGATATTTTAGACCCAGAAGGCAAAATACTCCTTGAAACAATCCACAGATCACCTCCTGAAAGAAACTCCCAAATTAAATCCCCCAGGAATATTGTGGCTAAATTCCAGAACTATCATACCAAGGAAAAGATATTGCGAGAAGCCAGAAAGAAACAATTTAAATATGGAGGAGCCACAATTAGGATCACACAGGACTCAGCAGCTTCTACTTTAAAGGATCGAAGGGCCTAGAATCAGATATTCTGAAGGGCAAAGGAACTTGGATTACAGCCAAGAATAAATTTCCCAGCTAGAATGAGCATTATCTTCCAGGGAAGAAGATGGTCATTTAATGATATAGGAGAATTTCACCTATTTCTAATAAAAAGACCAGATCTGAACAAAAAATTTGATCTACAAACACAGAACACAAGACAAACATAAAAAGGTAACAAGGAAAAAAAAAACCTCTTGAGAACTATATTTGTGTTATGGATACTTATAGAATGAGGGTTGATTTTATGATTGCATTATGATTATTATGATATGATTGTGGTTTTATGATTATTATGATATGATCATCTGAAAAAGAAATTAGAGGTAGAAAAGGGATAACACTGGAAGAAGAAGAAAAGGAGATAAAATAAGGGAAATTACATCACATGTAGAAGCAAAGAAAACCTATGATGATTGAGGGGGAAAAAGGGAGGGGAATGAGAATTGTGTTAATCTCCATTTCATCAGATTTGGCTCTGAGGGAATAATAGACGTATTGGGTATCAAAAAGAAACTTCTCCTATCTTATTAAGGAAACAGAAAGGAAAGGGGGAAAGGAAAGGGAATAGACTAACAGAAGGGAAAACAGAAGAATTAAGGGAAAGGTGTAAAAAAGAAGGTGAGGCTCTAAAGGGGAAGGATTGTTTGAGGGAAGTGGTTATCAAAAGCAAAATACTAGGGAGGAGGGAAAGGGGATAGGAAAGAGAAAAACATAACCTAGGGTAAATAAGATGGCAGAAAATACAGAATTAGTTATTTTAACTGTGAATGTGAATGGGATGAACTCTTCCATAAAGTGGAAGTGGATTGCAGACTGGATTAAAAACCAGAATCCAACAATATGTTGTTTACAAGAAACACATTTAAAGCATAGAGACATATACAGGGTGAAGGTAAAAGGCTGGAGCAGAATCTATTATGCTTCAGGTGAACAAAAAAAAAGCAGGAGTAGCAATCCTGATCTCAGACCAAGTAAAAGCAAAGATAGACCTAATTAAAAGAGACAAAGAAGGAAATTTTTTCTTACTAAAGGGTACCATAGACAATGAAGCAATATCAATACTAAACATATATGCACCAAGTGGTATAGCATGGAAATTCCTGGAGGAAAAGTTCAGAGAGATGCAAGAAGAAATAGACAGCAAAACTATAATAGTGGGGGATCTCAAACTCCCTCTCTCAGAACTAGATAAATCAAACCACAAAATAAGTAAGACGTTAAGGAAGTAAACAAAATGTTAGAAAAGTTAGGTATGATATATCTTTGGAGGAAATTAAATGGAGACAGAAAGGAGTTTACTTTTTTCTCAGCAGTCCATGAAACTTATACAAAAATTGACCATGTGTTAGGACACAAAAACCTCAAAATCAAATGCAGGAAGGCAGAAATAGTAAATGTATTTTTTTCAGATCATGATGAAATAAAAATCACATGCAATATAAGGCCAGGAGAAAATAGACCAAAAAGCAATTGGAAACTAAATAATTTCATCCTAAAGAATGAATGGGTGAAACAGCAAATTACAGACACTAATTTCATCCAAGAGAATGACAATAATGAGACAACATACCAAAATTTGTGGGATACAGCCAAAGTGGTAATAAGGGGAAATTTTATATCTCTAGATGCTTATTTGCATAAAATAGAAAAAGAGAAAACCAATGCAACTAAAAAAGCAAGAGAAAGAACAAATTAAAAACCCCCAATCAAATACCAAACTTGAAATTCTAAAAATAAAAGATTAATAAAATTGAAAGTAAAAAAAAACTATTGAATTAATAAAACTAAAAGTTGGTTTTATGAAAAAACCAACAAAATAGATAAACCTCTAGTTAATTTGATTAGAAAAAGGAAAGAGAAAAA